>CM062266.1:38218761-38323831 GCA_031216635.1 Dissostichus eleginoides | reverse complement strand
CAAAGGAAGAGTAAAAGGTGGATTTGCAAATGGTTAAAGACAAGGGGGTCTTATGGTTTAATGGTGGGATGTTTAGATGATGTCTAAGAGAATTGAAGGGTGGGACCAGTTGGATATTCTCTACTATATAGTGTGACTGTCAGTGGCGAGCCGTGACTTTTTATACCTAGGCCCTCTGATTGTCTTCTCTACATCACCATGTGTCCCCGGTGTGTCCCCGGTGTGTCCCCGGTGTGTCAGGAGACTCACAAAGTGTCAGGAAATAAACCCCTCTCTCTTTTCCTCCGTACCCACATCTCTAAAAACGGGGGAACAACGGAGCTGATCCAGATTTGCTGCGTCATGACGACATTACTAAAATGTGGGCGGGCTTTACACCCACGGGTCTATCAGAAACGTTGCTGTGTCAGAATTAGCATGCTAACACTCAGAGCTAACCTGTGCTGGAGAGAGTATGTGTGAAGAAGCAGGAAATAAAAAGGAACTCACCTTGTGGTAAACCTGAGAGAGCAACAGGAGACCTTTAATCCATGTCGCTCAGTATCACACACTGTTCATCAGGCTTTTTGGGTTGTTTTGGTACACTAGCTACAGAAACCTTTAAATCTGTTTGTCATCCTCTGTATAATAATTTGACACGGCCCGATCTGTATCTCCCAGGGCATGAAAGAGGAGTCAGAGGAAGGCTCTCTGCTCGGGACGTTCACCTACGATGAGAACGGAGAATCTACGCAGACGTTCAAACTGCCCGTGAGTTCAGACTGAGGAATATGGATGTTAAAATGACTTGCATTGTGAACAGGCTGGTCATTAGAATAGATTCACTATTGATCTCTAATTGCAGCCTGTTTACAAGACATTGCATGAGTTAAAAATAAACTAAAAGCATTAACAGTAAATACATACATATCAACAGAAGAAAGATGTATATCTATAGAGTATCCATAGAATAACAAATCAGAAAAAAGAACGTAATGTCATTTCTGTTTTATTTATCTCTTACATTTCCCTTATTCCTCTCCTCCTCCTCTTCTTCCTCTTCCTCTTCTTCCTCCTCCTCTTCTTCCTCCTCCTCCTCCTCCTCTTCCTCCTCCTCTCCCTCCTCCTCCTCCTCTTCCTCCTCCTCCTCCTCTCCTTCCTCCTCTTCTTCCTCCTCCTCCTCCTCTTCCTCCTCCTCCTCCTCCTCCTCCTCCTCCTCCTCTTCTTCCTGTTCCTCTTCCCCTCCTCCTCCTCCTCCCCTCCTCCTCCTCCTCCTCCTCCTCTCCCTCCTCCTCCTCCTCCTCCTCTCCCTCCTCCTCCTCTCAGATCTCCAGTGTTGTCTACAGACTGGTGGAGTTACGTGTTCTCAGTAATTGGGGTCACGTTGATTACACGTGTCTTTATCGTTTCCGTGTTCACGGACAGATTTCCTCGTCGTGAGACAACACAGCAGGAAGTACATCTCGGGTGTACCATGTTTTGAAAAACAATAATAAATGAAATATGGAGAGGTGCGTTCAGGACCAAATGCTACTGAGAAGATGTCTAGTGTTGCGTTAGAGAGTGTGTTTTAATGATCACAGAAAAATCATAGGAAGGAATTCAATAAATGAAGAGTGTACATAGTGCTTCTAAAAACCAAAAATCTACCTGCTGAAACCATGTAGGAGCATATCGTTCTGGAAACATTATGCTTGTGAGAGTGCCACAGAATCATTTTATAACGTTTGTTTTTAATATTAATTATTACTATGTATCAGCTATAGAGAGGTGCAGGGATGTCGTATTCCCATGTTGGTCCCTGAAGGCAGCATCTCCTGGTCCAATGGGATTCCTCCATGTGATTTTGGATTATTGCAGAAAATAATCTCTGTGTCAAACAAACGTTTATGATACTTACACGTTTTGTTTCTGATGTAAATTGCTAATGCTAAAGGCGGCTAACGTTGAGCTATAAAGGAACTACAGCACGGTCACATGACTTCACGTCTCCACCGCTAAGCTAAAGGCGGCTAACGTTGAGCTATAAAGGAACAACAGCACGGTCACATGACTTCACGTCTCCACCGCTAAGCTAAAGGCGGCTAACGTTGAGCTATAAAGGAACAACAGCACGGTCACATGACTTCACGTCTCCACCGCTAAGCTAAAGGCGGCTAACGTTGAGCTATAAAGGAACTACAGCACGGTCACATGACTTCACGTCTCCACCGCTAAGCTAAAGGTGGCTAATGTTGGGCTATAAAGGAACTACAGCACGGTCACATGACTTCACTTCAGCACCGTTAAGCTAAAGGTGGCTAATGTTGGGCTATGAAGGAACTACAGCACGGTCACATGACTTCACGTCACCACCGCTAAGCTAAAGGCGGCTAATGGTGGGCGTGATGACGTTTAGTCGTCTCATTTAGTCATTTCTTTATTCACCAGTGGGGAATTTACTGATGTATTTTATGTCGTAGAACAAGACGTTAAAGTCTCTTCAGCTCGTGTTAACCACAGACCTTATTTCAGGATAACAACCAAAAAGACATTCAGAGAACCCTTGACCTCCAGACCAGGGGACAGGAAGTGAGGAAATGCTGACTCACGTTAGGGATAAGGACTCATTCCTGCACCTCTCTATTCCACATTGACTTTTCTTTGTACCAGATGAGTGTTAAACGCCTTGAAGTGTTTTTGAGTAGACTTTGGTTCTAGCTGGCACCTTAAGGCTTCCTGACATCTTAATGAAACCCATTGTTGGGGCCCTAAATTAATCACAAGGCTTAACATCTTACCAAAATAAAGGTATTTTTTTGTTGCAAATATGACAGCGTGCAGGAGGTGTCTGCACCTGTCTCACAATATAAATATGCAACGTGAGTTTCCTGTTATATGTTCTGACCGGACACCGTCAGTGAAATGTTTTAATCACTGTTGTTTGATTTAAAATCCCCCAAAAAGATAAAATATGCAGTTTTTTTCATAATTGTCTTTGGTTTTCTCTTTGAGCAAGTTTTTATTTCATACCGGTACTTGAATACTTGAAGAACCTCTTTTTATAACCTCTTTAAAAGACATAATTCAGAATATTGACTTCACGCCACGGACAGACTGTTTACATCAGTGTTGTTTATTAATCTTGTGTTTTATTTCAATGTGTGTACAGAACATTTACACGGCAGGCGAGGAGAGATCATATTTAGTTATTATGAAGTGCATTCAGGTCAAAGTCATTATTTAAATACAGTCTTAAAGGAACTTTGATCATGACGAATCACAGATCACAAATGATTTATTATACATTTATATATGTTGATACCATTTGTGCAGGTTCCATGAGTTTCTAATCTAAGTGCTGTTAAGGCTAGCAAGGAATCAAGGAACCAAGGAATCAAGGAACCAAGGAGCAGAGTATATGTTTCTGTCTAAAGAATATCAGAATCTCACACATGTTACAAGACCCTATGTTCAATAAGACCCTATGCTCAATAAGACCCTATGCTAAATAAGACCCTATGCTCAATAAGACCCTATGCTCGATAACACCCTATGCTCAATAAGACCCTATGCTCAATAAGACCCTATGCTCAATAAGACCCTATGCTCAATAAGACCCTATGCCTTAAGAAGACCCTATGCTCAATAAGACCCTATGCTAAATAAGACCCTATGCTCAATAAGACCCTATGCCTTAAGAAGACCCTATGCTCAATAAGACCCTATGCTCAATAAGACCCTATGCTAAATAAGACCCTATGCTCAATAAGACCCTATGCTCAATAAGACCCTATGCTAAAGAAGACCCTATGCTCAATAAGACCCTATGCTAAAGAAGACCCTATGCTCAATAAGACCCTATGCTAAAGAAGACCCTATGCTCAATAAGACCCTATGCTCAATAAGACCCTATGCCTTAAGAAGACCCTATGCTCAATAAGACCCTATGCTCAATAAGACCCTATGCTAAATAAGACCCTATGCTCAATAAGACCCTATGCTCAATAAGACCCCATGCCTTAAGAAGACCCTATGCTCAATAAGACCCTATGCTCAATAAGACCCTATGCCTTAAGAAGACCCTATGCTAAAGAAGACCCTATGCTCAATAAGACCCTATGCTAAATAAGACCCGATGCTCAATAAGACCCTATGCTCAATAAGACCCTATGCTCAATAAGACCCCATGCCTTAAGAAGACCCTATGCTCAATAAGACCCTATGCTAAATAAGACCCTATGCCTTAAGAAGACCCTATGCTCAATAAGACCCTATGCTCAATAAGACCCTATGCCTTAAGAAGACCCTATGCTAAAGAAGACCCTATGCTCAATAAGACCCTATGCTAAATAAGACCCTATGCTCAATAAGACCCTATGCTCAATAAGACCCTATGCTCAATAAGACCCCATGCCTTAAGAAGACCCTATGCTCAATAAGACCCTATGCTAAATAAGACCCTATGCTAAATAAGACCCTATGCTCAATAAGACCCTATGCTCAATAAGACCCTATGCTCAATAAGACCCTATGCTAAAGAAGACCCTATGCTCAATAAGACCCTATGCTAAATAAGACCCTATGCTAAAGAAGACCCTATGCTCAATAAGACTATGCTAAATAACACGCTGCAAACAGACACGTGCACATTGATGGTACAAAGGTCTCTTTAGATAAACTAAAGGATGGAACTCACCGGCATGGCAACACATGATCATATAATATAGATTCTTTCAGCAGCATCATAATAAAGGTTAATGAGTATTACTGAGTTTACCACATAAGTTGTAAAATGCTGAATAAGCACCGAAACGTTCATGATATTATTTCTCGGTTGTTTCCGTGAACGGCCGAATGTTGTGTCACGGTAAATGTCGCGGCTGCAAGGCATTGTGGGGCAGCATCTTCTCCTTTCCTTTCGTTAAGGAAGGTCCAGTGTTTCCTAGGCTAAAGGAGGTTATAAAGGAAGTTTCAAAGCTCCTTTCCTATCATCTAGCAGCGGTTCCCAACCTTTTTCAACTCGGGGCCCACTTAAGAATCTCAAAAGTGTTCACGGCCCACATTCAACCATAAACAATACGGAGGCTAAATAAAGTTCTGATCAGAACATGTGACACGTTGTTAATCCAGTAGAACAGACCGCTGTCAATAGGCGCTTTCACACCAAGTACTTTTCCCAGGAATAGTTCCCGGAACTTTTATTTCCTGGAACTATCTAGTAAATCGCGTTCACACCGGAATAGGTCCCTGAGGGAGTCGCTGACGTCACTTCTTCTTCTTTGGGTTTACTGGCAGGCCGCAAACAACTTCACGGCGTATACTGCCACCCGAAGTCCCGGAAGTCCCCGGAGTGGTGGACTGGCTTCAGTAGAAGCTGCTGGGACTCCCAGCAGCTTCTACTGAAGCCTTCCGAGTAAATCGCCAGAACGCCGACACCTCCTCATCTCCACTGCTCCCATGTTTTCTTTTGTGTTGACATAAGTTAGTCTCTCTCCGTTGGTGCGCGGGGCTAATGCTAATGCTAATGCCAGCAAATAAAATGGCGGCTTCACAAAAACTTTTCTGAGTTTTACGGGGCGTGGTTTGCAAATGGCCCAGCCAATCAGAAATTGGAACCTTTCACCCCTTTTTAGTCCCTGCTCTCTAGCAGGGACTAAAAAGGGGTGAAAAGGTTCGCAAAAAAAAGTTCTAGTTCCAGATCTTTTTGGTGTGAACGCAAGATCCCAGGAACTATCGGAACTATTCCTGGGAAAAGTACTCCGGTGTGAAAGCACCTAAGGACTGTAATGACCGTTGCTAAGGAGGATCAAGAAAGAGAAAGGAAAGGAGGTTAAAAAAAAAAAAAATCTTAATAATGAAAATGTTTCCACACAAATCATAATGTTTTGCAAATTTGGCGGCCCACTTGCAATGCCTTCACCGCCCACTAGGGGGCCGCGGCCCACAGGCTGGGAACCACTGATCTGTCCTAACGGCTCTTATCATGGCTGCCACTGAGGGACTTCCGGGTCATTTCCCTCCGTTAGGAAGGTTCCTAAACTGACTATTCGACCGCAGCCCTGATGCAGTGCTAATGTCCTGATGCTTTGATGTAAAGGCGGATAATGAGAAGTTTTATCTCCATATTTAATTATTCTTTGGACAACAATTGGATTTCTGCTGATATCAAAAAGTGTGCTATGATATTATTTACATTTATACCAACTCAAAAAATACATTTAAATTATAATCTGATATTGTAAATACTGGGTTCTTCCAATGTCTATATTTTTGGTTCAAATATTTAGTTTTATCTTCACTTATTTAATTCAAAAAGAGATTTCAATGTCCGTTTAAGTCATATTTAAAAGCTGTTGAACGGCCTCTCTGTGCTCTGTCCTGAAAACATTACATTTATGATTCTTTCCTAGGTTTATTTTTGTAAATGTGTTTACTTTTCTGAAATATAAAAGCCAAACTTAAAGAGTAAATTCAGACGTTTATTGCCGTTGCTGCCGACTGTGTATTTGAACTGTGTCGAAATTAAAGAGTGTTTGAGTAAAACTGATGTTTGTCTGAATGATTTAATGAAATATTGTGATGTATTTTTTTTCTGTTGCATTTAGTTTGACATAAGGTCTTTTTTTTTTAAGGCCTCTAGATTTTATGGAGAAAACATTTATGTTCAAGAACATTTTCAAAGTAATAACAACCACATTTGTAAACAATAAAAGTCCAGCTTCCGGGTTCAGTGGTAGACTTTCTACTACAGTTAGCTCTTCAGAACCAACATTAATTTAAAATTTGGAAGCCCTGTGCCCTGAGACCAGTTTCACCGCAAGTACGGAATAATTCAGAACTCTTGCCTTTTTCAGAACCGTGATTTCAGGTGTTTTTTCCGAATTTTGACTTTTCTTCAGGATTCGGAATTTGTTTCTCAAACTTTTTCCATAAATTTGACTTTTTTTCATAATTCAGATTTTTCATAATATTTACTTTTCTCAACATTTTTACTTTTTATAGAAATCTGACATTTTTCATAATTTTTTCTTTTTTTCTGAAATATTACTTTTGCTTAGAAATATGACTTTTCCTCGAATTCTGAGTAGAAACAGATTGTAATCTCCCCTGTGTGAACGGGTGGAGAAAATAAGCATTTTTCTGTCACAAGCTTCACCGCAACTCTTTACTTTTTCAGAACTGTGATTTTTTTCATTTCAGGTTTTTTTCTCCGAATTTTGATTTTTCTTCAGGATTCGGAATTTTTTTCGAAACATTTTCACTTTTTACTAGAAATCTGACCTTTTTTCATAATTTTGTCTTTTTCTTAGAATTCAGACTTTTTTCATAATTTTGACTTTCTCCTAAAATCCTGGCCTTTTTTTCAGAATCCGAGCTCTTCTCTCTGATTTCTCCGCTCTAACTTGTTGTAGTTTTCGTCACAGCCGCCGGCCCGCGGTTGCATCTCATCTTCGGCAGCTGTTTGGTGGAAAAATGTTTGTTTCATAATTTTGAACTTTTTTTCAGAAATACGACTTTTTTTTATAATTTTGACTTTTTAAAACTTGTTTTTTTCAGAAATCTAACCTTTTTTCAGAAATGCAACTTTTTCTTAGAAAGATGACAATTCCTAGAATTCTGAGCTTTTTATCAGAAATCCGACATTTTCTTACTTTTTTCACAATTTTGACATTTTCTTAGAATTCTGACTTTTAATAATTTAGACTTTTCTTTCAGAAATTAGACTTTTTCCTAGAATTCTGACTTTTTATCAGAAATCCGAGCTCTTCTCTCTGATTTCTCCTCTCTAACTTGTTGCTATAGTTTTCGTCTGAGCCTTTTCGTTGCATCTCATCTTCGGCAGCTGTTTGGTGCGTACGAGATACGACAGCGGTTGAATGAAGCTGCTCATGGACAGAATCAAGTAGGTGAAGCTGGTGAGGATGGAGTAGGGCAGTAAAAGTTTGGGAAACAACACCTTGATCAGGGACTCTGCGAGCGACGGCAGGTAGTGGAAGTCCACCATCACTAACGCCGTGAACACCATCTTGAACGCTCTCTTCCTTCATCCTTCCCTCCAGGACCCGGCCGCCGCAGAGACTTCAGGATCAGGACGTTGCAGGTGGAGATGGTCAGCATGGCCACCATCAGGATCCCCAGATTCAACGCCATCTTGTAAAGCATTAATTTCGCCAGACCGCAGGCCGTGAACGCTAAGACGCTAACCAGCAGGCACAAGGACAGGCGGAGCTTAGGTTCTTTGAGACGGAGGAAGATCAACGGGTGACAGACGGCCATGAATGCGTCCAAAGAAAGAGCGCAGATCAGCAATGGACCCCCCGCCTGATTCAAGCCCCAGGACAGGAAGTTAGAGTTCGCCTTTGTGTTATTGAACATGAAGTAGATGTACTCGATGACGACCATGAAGCAGAACATCATGTCGAACACGGCCAGGTTGAGGACGAAGATCTCAGAGGTGGAGCAGATGTTGGGTTTGCCCAGCAGGAGGCGAAGAACCACAGCGTTGGCCGGGATCCCAAGAGGAGGAACCAGGACTATGGTAGGCAGGAAGTACCAAACCAGATCAGGGACGGGAGCGGTTTCGTTTCGTCCGTCCATCTCAGGGTGAGTTCAGGTTCTTTGATATCTGGGGAAAGAGAAGATGATTTTACAATGTGCCAGTCTAGGGCCTTGTTTCCCTTTCTGAAGGTTCAGAGTCCCTGATCAAGGTTCTTTGATATCTGTGGAAAGAGAAGAGACTTTTACAATCGATGGGAGAGGTTACGTTAAATCTGACCATCTCAGGGTCCAGTCTAGGTTCTTTGATATCTGTGGAAAGAGAAGATGCTTTTACAATGTGCCAGTTATTTGGTTTATTCAATCCTTCTGCTTTAGGATGGTTAAAAGAACCGGCCTTGGCTTTATGGTACTTAGTCAAGCTGAATATTCTTAAAAATAGTAACTCATAATAAAAGACAAGGCTGCACTTCTATTTGGACTCAAGTGTCTCTCTTTATGTTCATGTCCACGTAGCGCCTTTTTCCCTTTATGAAGTTGCCTGCTCTCACACTTGGTCTGAATCGACTTGTCACTCTTTAGTTTGACAATGAGGGAGGAGGACGATTAAAGTACATTAATCACCGGCAGGACTACAGGTTATTCCGCTCCAATAAACGGGCTTTTCTGGGTTTTTGATGTGATCGTTTCTGTCTTAAAGACACAGTCAAAAACAAGCTTTTTAAAAAATTATTTTTATGTTTAAGTCATCTATTCAATATCATACATGAACATCATACATTCTACATACAGCTAGGTCCAGGAACAGACATACAAAGCAACAAAACATTAGATAAAGTGAATAAAGAAAAACTATGTGACGTCAGCGTTACGTCACCAGCACTTTTCTGATAACTCCTGCTCTGAAAAAGGCGCTTTGTTTCAGATCTACAACTTAATATTTATAATTATCTTCACCTAGGAGGAGAGGTTTTTGACTCAGTTTGTAAGTCTGTCAGCAGGATTACAGAAAATCGAATGGCCTTATTTTTTGGGAAATGTAGTGGAAGGTTGTAGGATGGGCCATGACAACACACACAAGTGAATTGAAGTGAATCTGACGGGAAACACATGCTGAGTTTCAATCAGCTAGCGTTGCCAAATAGGGCATTTGTGCTGCATTTAAGTGGTGTTGGAATAATCGGAAAAATTAGTTCCTGACTGCGAAACATTTTGACTCAGAAAGTCTTTGAACATTTTGACATTTCATGGCTATGTTTTCTTTGTTGTCGCGCAATTCCTGGAAACATTTAAAGCAATAAAATTGGACTTCAACGCGTCCTCTTTGTTACGTCCATTTTACCAAAGCTTGATTATTAACTAACAATATTATCTCAACGCTGGCTCAGGTCCATTCAAGTCAGCGAAGATAATTATCCCGCCATGCATTTTACCCAGAGCTGAAAACTGGATTGCTGTTTTTACTGACATTTGATGTGAAAAACGCTTTTTTTTCCAGTCAAATGCAAACATTTCTGTCACGAAAAACGGTATTTAATCACTTAACGCCTGAAAATACTTTGGCTTTGGTCAGGATTACAGATCTCTCTTTGCATCACAAACATTAATCTTCACTTTGCATGTATCACATTTATTATTACAGGTGTCTGTCTAGCTTGTAAACATCATGCAAATCCAATTAAGTGGCGGGCTTCACATCTTTATAGTTATATACGTTTTGTTTTAATAGTCATAGGAATCTTCCTGCTGTTCAGCATGTGGGGAAGACCACATCTTTTTATTGAAAATGCATATTTGTTTCTGAGGCGTCCAGCTTTGGTTACACAATCTCATCATCAAAATAAACTTCAGGGAGAGATTTTACCCGACCGCTTCAGGATGTACCTTTTTATACATATCGAGCCCAGCTATCTGTCGCCCTGCCCTCTATATATATATTTTTGTATTGTATTGTTATAATACATATTATATCAAATGTATACATACTATTAACTCACAACACACTACTTTTTCCAGTACATTTGTACCTTAAGTCCGAGTCATTGAGGCTCGTTTACACAACATTTTACAAGACATTTTTTTTTTCTCACAGGTTTTAAAGTTTTATCAAGATGTACACAGAGGTGGGAGGAGTACACAGATCGGGTACTTGAGTAAAAGTAGAAGTACTCAGATATTGTACTTGGTTAAAAGTAGAAGTACTCAGATCTTCTACTTGAGTAAAAGTAGAAGTACTCAGATCTTGAACTTGAGTAAAAGTAGAAGTACTCAGGTCTTGAACTTGAGTAAAAGTAGAAGTACTCAGATCTTGTACTTGAGTAAAAGGAGAAGTACTCAGATCTTGTACTTGAGTAAAAGTAGAAGTACCAGAGTGTAGGAATACTCTGTTACAGTAAAAGTCCTGCATTCAAAATGTTCCTCAAGTAAAAGTAGAAAAGTATTCTCATCAAAATATAGTGAAAGTAGCGACAGTGAAAGTAGTGATTGTGCAGATTGGTCCATTTCAGAATAATAGATATGATATGTTTTATAATGATTGATCATTAAAGTGTTCTCAAAGCTGGTAAAGGTGCAGCTAGTTTGAATGACTTTGTATACTGCAGGGTAGCTTGTGGATTTACTCCAGGTGGAACTAAAGTCTGATTTAACACTTGATTATATTTCACATCATTCATCCACATCTGTAGAGTAACTAAAGGGATTAAATACATGTAGTGGAGGAAAAGTACACCATTTACCTCTGAACTGTAGAGGAGTAGAAGTATGAAGTAGAATAACATGGATTATGTTTTTGTAGAAATACATATAAAGGAACTACAGCATGATCACATGACCTCACGTCACCACCGCTAAGCTAAATGCAGCTAATGTTGGGCTATAAAGGAACTACAGCACGGTCACATGATTTCACGTCACCACCGCTAAGCTAAAGGTGGCTAATGTTGGGTTATAAAGGAACTACAGCACGGTCACATGACTTCACGTCATGTGACCGTAGCAATACCAGTGGGGTATTTACTGACATATTTTATGTGGTAGAACAAAACGGTAAAATCTCTTCAGCTCGTGTTAACCACAGACTTTATTTCAGGCTAACAACCAAAAACACATTCAGAAAACCATTGACCTCCAGACTAGGGGACAGGAAGTGAGGAAATGTCAGGGTTTTAGGACACATTCCTGCACCACTCTACTTCTGTCTGACTCTGAGTGAACAGATACCTAGTCACTGGTAGCAGAAATCCCACAGCTTCTACAGGCTGAGAACCTCCTCCTGACCTGGTTGTGTAATGAAATCGTTATGAAACACAGTATTTCTGTTTGTGGGTGTTAGTCGTGACTTTGCAAGCTTGTATTCCCAACAGAGAGTTTTGTATCGCCACACTGAACGCACATCAGTAACTCCTTGCATTATATTTCTCATTTATGCTCAGCTTGCATCACCTGTTTACTGCACCGTTGCATCAGTGAGACGAATGTGCAGCTGTAGTTCTGCTGCAGACAAATCAAACACAACAGGGATCAGATTTCCCTTCTTAACATGCACTTTAAATGATATAAAATGTAAAAGCATATTCTGGCCAATGTCTTCGGGAAACTTCAGATGTCTTTATATGACATATCCTTAATGCATATGAACTCAAACACTTAAAGACGCTCCAGACAACAACAGGTGTTCTGCACCCTGAAGGCAAACACTTACTCAAAGACTAGACATTATTACAAGGAGGTCATTTAATTTTAATTTAGCCCCTGCAGCTGTAATAACGCCCATTTGTTCGTTTTCAAACCACACAATCCCTGAAGCAACCTTATTTTGCGTTACTGCCCAATCGTTGAGAAGATATAACTATCGTCCTTCAGACTGGACCAATCCAACGCTAGTTTAATTCCCTTTGGACGAGTTTATAAACCCCTGTTCTCGTTGATGTTGAGCTACTTACAGAAACATTTAGCAGAACAAAAGGACTGCAGGACGCTGTGAACCCTTTCAAGGTAAGATGGGTTATTTATGGAGCATGGGTAGAATAAAAGAAGTCCTCTTAGTCCATATCTCAGTTTGGTGTTAGTCAAATATCTGGTGGTTTTGGTCTTAGTTGACCAAGATTTCTTTAGTTGAAAGGTCTTTTTTAATCCAGATGTTCATGCTAAATATCTCATTACCAAGTAACTAAAGAGCAGGGGCCTCATTCATAAAGCCTTGCGTAGGATTGGCGTGGGAAGGTTGCTTACGTAGGACAAAGCAAATAAATACGCACCGACACTTTCCGATTCATAAAAGACTGCGTACCGGCACTGGACTTGCGTACGGCACATCCTACGCCTGTTTCCCTTTATAAATCACAATCAACTCGAAATGCGGCGCAGCTTTTGCGGGCTTCATGTAACGCCCATATTTGCCTATAAATAGTCAAAGAAACGCCCATTCATTCATTCATTCAGACTGACTGCATGAAGAAGATCGCAGGAAATGACGACAGAACAGCTAAAAAAGACATCTCACACCGTGTCGGATTTTGGTTATTTTGGGGAGGTGGAGATAAATCATATTGTTTGGTGGATGCAGTTTGAACCAGAGGAGCAGCATGGAGGTCGGATCGTCACCAAAATACATAAATAAGTGGTCCGAAAAAGGTTAATGACAAAAAAAATACACATAGCCTTCCTCAGGCAGTGTGTTTGTACCGGGGACAGGAGACCCCCCCTTGATGAGAAACCGTAAGAAATGATCGGGGAATCCCTCCGGAGTGGAGTCATGACGACTGGATCTGAATTATTTGTTTGTATTTGGTGGTTTGTGTTCCAGCTGTCGATCAGCAACTATAGATCCATAATCAACCAGTTAAAGGAAATACAACTAACGTGTTGTGTTATATCAGCTGTACAATTGACCACATATGGTGTTCTTAGTTTCCATACCTCCTGGGTTTTACGAGCGACTTATCAAGTAGGCTATTGGCGAACGGCATAAAACATGATTAAACATGATAGAATATAAAACCATGCTCGTATCTATACAACCTACAGAAAAGCTACACGGCGTCAGTTTAAAGTAATTCTGTCCTTCTGCTTACCGCATCATTTATGAGAATACATTTCTTAACAAGAGAACATAATCGAGGGGTGATCAATAACATTTCCGTATTTATTTGTTTCTCCAAGTTATGTTTGTGTGCACTGAGGAGTCTCAAACAGGCGTTTGTTAAATCATTTTAAGATTGGCTTTAATCAATTTGTGAAAATGAATTCTATCTTATTATTCATATCTGATAAATGAGGTAACGTTTTATTGATGGGATTATTTCCACATGTTTCTCTCCATTCTTCCTTCTGCCAACGGAGGTTCTCGTCTCTCCCGTTTTTGTGCGTACGCATGGGTCAGAGTGTGTGTGGTGGACCGCACATTTTCCCGTCAAGTTTGTTTTTTATAAATCGCAAACAGTGCGTAGAAACTGGCGTACGCCATCTTTTGAGCGTACGCACCGTTTATAAATGAGGCGCCTGAACTCTGATAAACATGAGATTTAAAAGCTTTTGCACGATTCTTTCTAGAGGAAATCAGTTTTACAACATTGCTTATTCGACAATATCGTGTGAGTGTTAACTTCAGATTTCTTGACTTGCTGTTCCTTCCATTTTCTTGCATTAAAATGAGTTCTGGATCGAAAGCAATGACGTACGTTTAGACGTTAAAATGTAGTAGTCTTTAGGGGTCAAAACGTAGGATTTATATTGTTAACTCGTACCTCATCCTCCCGTTTCTTTCTTTGCATTAATGCATACAATGTACACAATATCTTGTTTCTTATTACTGCACATATTTAATTACAATTCTGTTTCAATGGAAATACTGCTATATTTGACCAGATTTTACCATATTTTTTAATGTTATTATAGTTTTCGTAAAATAGTTCTCTATCTGTGTTTTTTTTGCTTTTCTGTATGCACCATGACATCAAGTCAAATTCCTCGTATGTATCAACCCACTTGGTGATAAACCTGATTCTGATTCTTGAGAGATAGCTAATCCTTAGACAAAGCCATCTATCTTAAGTTATTTTTATATAAGTTTGCATGTCTTGAGCTGCAACAGAATGTGTAAGAAAAGCCGTTATTTCAATAAGTTTTAATTAAGTGCAGCAGACGGATCAATCAAAGTTTTCATTGTCATATGCTCAAAGCTACAGTGTAGAAATGGCAATGACATTCTTCTGACCTGAGCTCCTCCAACGATGCAACATAAAATACAGAAGCTAAAACATGTTTCCTTTGCATATCTTTAATTGAATAAGTATCCCATCGTCTCCGTGCACCATCAGCACTCCTTCCCGATGATGATGAACTCCACCTCCACCCTCTTCCTGAACTCTTCCTCTCGTGGACCTCCTCCATGGTTCCAGTTCTCCGTTTGCTCCGTGGCTCCGTACGGATTCATCTTCTACTTCGGGGTGAAGGTGTTCAACCTGTTGGTGGGAACGCCCTGCAACGTGCTGGTTCTCTGGCAGATCGCCTCCAGGAAGAACGACGCCTGCACCTCGGACATCTTCATCTTCAACCTGGCCGTCATGGACGCCTTCTTCTGCCTCATGACGCCCATCGAGATGGTGAACCGGCTGCTGCTGGACGACCAGCGCATCTGGTACTTCCAGAGGTTTGCATACGGGATCAAAGACGTGGCGCCGCTGTTTCTGGTGAGTTTCTGGAGATATTACCATAAACCAGAGCAGGGTTGAATCTTTAAGTCCTCAGAAGTATAAGAATGATAAGCGATAAGTACTTTAATGGACCTACAAATTATTGAAATAACATAAAAAACTGCTTTTCTTCATCTTTTTCCTGCAATAGACACATTCTGGCGCAGCTCAAGACATACATGAAAAGTTATATAATAATAACTTAAGATAGTTTGCATTTAATGCCGAAAAACAAGAAGCAAGAGGCAGCAAGTTTAGTGCTGTATATTGATGTTACACTTCATTAATGCATATATAATATTACATTATCAGAGATAAAGTACACACATGCTTTACTCAAGTAGAAGTACAGATACTCGTGTTTTAAAAATACTCTGGTAAAAGTAGAAGTACTGACTAAACTTCTTTACTCAAGTGAAAGTAAAGAGGGCTTTGAAATGTACTTCAGTAAAAAGTACCCATAACTAGCAGCTGTTTTAAAGAGTACCTGACCTCCCTTTATATTAATAGAACAATAATGTCATTGTTAGCTAATGAATGTTTCCATGCTGAACAACGGCAACATGACAACGTTTTCATTGGTCCCTCTTCTTTAGAGAAGACCAGGAAATGATGGATACAAGGATCGTGTTCAAATCAATAGGCACGCAATGACTCTAAATAATAATGATCACGCCACCAAACACACATTCAGACTAAAGGAACCAGCCTGTTTGGAACATGGAAGAAGTAGAAAGTAGAGGTATTTGAGTTCAACATGTAAGAAGTAGAAAGTACAGGTATTTGGGTTCAAAATGTAAGAAGTAGAAAGTACAGGTATTTGTGTTCAAAATGTAAGAAGTAGAAAGTTCAGGTATTTGGGTTCAAAATGTAAGAAGTAGAAAGTACAGGTATTTGGGTTCAACATGTAAGAAGTAGAAAGTACAGGTATTTGGGTTCAACATGTAAGAAGTAGAAAGTACAGGTATTTGTGTTCAACATCTAAGAAGTAAATACGATACATGTTGTCTCCATGCTGTTGCAGGTGTGTATCTGCATGGACCGCTACATGGCCGTGGTCCATCCCATCCTCTTCACTGGTATCCGGGACAATAAGATCCGTGTTGGGATTTCGGCGGTGGTTTGGGGTCTGATCCTCGCCTACGCCCTCACCAAGAGCATCCTGGGGGTCATGAGCGTGAACGAGCTCTTCAGCGGATTCATCCTCTTCTCCTTCGCCCTCATGGTGTTCTGCAACCTCTCCGTGATCTGGGCTCTGCGGCGCTGCATGGCCGGGAAGGAGGAGATGCACCCGGTGAAGAGGAAGGCCTTCAAGATGGTGCTCATCATCCTCGCCATCATCGTCTCCAACTACCTGCCGCCCGTCGCTCTCATGCCCTTCGTGTCCTACTACAGCTTTGTGGCGTTCAGGTGCCGGATATTCGACACACAGAGATGTTTTTGTTTACATTAATCCACCAATCACCATGGAGATATTCAGTGGTGATTGTTAGGGACGAGCAGTAAGACAACAGGACTCTTTATGTTTCTTTATTTACACAAAATGTATAATAGGGCAAGAATCTTTAAAACTAGGCAACAGAAAATAACCCTAATAAATATAACAGCAGCTTAACGAGCGTTAACTAAACAAACCGACCTCAGATATTACTGAAGTCAAAGTTGCAATAATACAGACTAAAGACAATACTACTATATATAGTATAAACACATATATACACATTGTGGGTACTATTACTACAATTTGCAAACCAGTTTTAAAACATCTTTAAAACGGTTTCTTTGGTGACTGCTATAAACAACAGATAGCTTCTTTATTTTTCTCCATTTACACTGAACTCTTTATTTTAAAAACCACATGAACATCTCAGTGTTTCCCTCTATATATATATAGAGATATATATATATATATATATATATCTATATATAGATATATATATATATATATCTATATATATATATATAGCACCAAATTGCAACTAATCTTTATCTACTGTCACTTTTCACATTGAACATGTGCTCTTTTATTAAATAAACTAAACGCTTTCATTTTAAGTTGTGAGTTTAGTGTTTATTGACCCAAAGAAACTCTGATGCATTAATCAATGATCCACAGCTCCTCTCTGCTCCAGAGGACTTCAAAAATATATCCCAAAACCAAGGTTACCTTGGTTGCTGATTGGCTAATGGTTACACAAGACAAAACATCGTTATGACATCATAAAGTGGCCAAAATGTGATCAGCTCATTTTCAGACAGGTTTTTATAGAAATGGATCAGGAGAAAAAGAGAGAGAATCTTTGTTCCTGAAACTTTCAGAGTCTCTTTACACAGAGGGGACACATGTTGATGTAGAAGAGACATGAAGAAGAGGGGACACATGTTGATGTAGAAGAGACATGAAGAAGAGGGGACACATGTTGATGTAGAAGAGACATGGAGAAGAGGGGACACATGTTGATGTAGAAGAGACATGGAGAAGAGGGGACACATGTTGATGTAGAAGAGACATGAAGAAGAGGGGACACATGTTGATGTAGAAGAGACATGAAGAAGAGGGGACACATGTTGATGTAGAAGAGACATGAAGAAGAGGGGACACATGTTGATGTAGAAGAGACATGAAGAAGAGGGGACACATGTTGATGTAGAGGAGACATGAAGAAGAGGGGACACATGTTGATGTAGAAGAGACATGAAGAAGAGGGGACACATGTTGATGTAGAAGAGACATGAAGAAGAGGGGACACATGTTGATGTAGAAGAGACATGAAGAAGAGGGGACACATGGTGATGTAGAAGAGACATGTAGAAGAGGGGACACATGTTGATGTAGAAGAGACATGAAGAAGAGGGGACACATGTTGATGTAGAAGAGACATGAAGAAGAGGGGACACATGTTGATGTAGAAGAGACATGAAGAAGAGGGGACACATGTTGATGTAGAAGAGACATGGAGAAGAGGGGACACATGTTTATGTAGAAGAGACATGAGGAAGAGGATTTTGCATAATATGTCCCTTTTTAAATGCCATTTGATAATATGTCTCTTAATGTCTTTCTTGTTTGAAGCACTCTGAATAGTCTTGTGTTGAAATGCTGAATAAGTAAAGGTGCCTTTCATACTGGAGATATAAAACTGTGGTAATGAAAGCTCTCTGATCCCCTCACTAACTCAGGTGCCAGATCAGCATCAGCGTGTTCTCCATCATGGACCTGAGCTGCAGCATCGAACCGCTCCTCTACATCACCAAGATGGACCGGGGGGACGCACGCTGCTGCGGACGCTGCTTACACCGGAGGAGGAAGAAGGAGGAGGATGGGAAGGTGTGATCGAGACGAAAAGAGAGGTTTCTGTTTGCAGACGGTCCTTTTCCCTTAAATAAAATAATATGAAACACAGAGAGATGTTTTGGTTTAAATCTCGTTTAAAGACCTACTCGTTCTCCCGTGCTCTTTTTCTAAATTGCTGTTTTCTGTTTTGTTGTGTTTTAAATGTTTTACATCGTGCATGAGTTTTTCAGTCTGTGGCTACAAGGATGTTTCATTGTCTCGCGTTGCAAAGTCAGTGGTGATCGTTAGAGACGAGCAGTGTGTTTCTTCATTTACACAAACATTTATAATAAACCAAGAGTCTTTAATAACTAGCTCAGGTGTCGGCAACCCGCGGCTCTCTAAGCCCTCCGCTCTGGCTCCCTTGAGCTTAGGCAAAAATAAGAAGGAAATCAAATAAAAGTATTTGTATATTTATATTTTGTTGCACGGTTGAAAATGTTTCGTATCTTGTATTTTGAGGTGATACTCTGTGACACGTCACATCCTGCTACGGTCCCGCGCCAGCGCCTTTTCCTGCAGGCGAATAACCTGACCCCCGGCTCGATGAGCGAACTATGGATACATCAAAGAAAAGAAAAGTATGGGAGGAACAGAGGGTTTAGTTCTGCGTGGTTAGAGTTATCTGCTTTCACAGCAAGCGATGCTGGCTCACCGGGATGTTCGATATGTGGAGAGGAGTTGTCAAAGCTGCTGCAGCCTTTACGTATCGAGGAGAAACACGGAAGAGGAAGACAGCTGACGATCTCCAGTCATAATTCAATCCGTTAACTCTTTTTAGGGTGCAGCTATATGTTTGATTTATTTCAAAGTGGGCCCATTTGAATTATATTCATTTATGTGCAGAGGACTCCCAAAGTGCTGCGTTGATTTATTTTAAAGTAGGCCTGTGTATTTTTTTTTAATTCTCCTTATAAGAGTTATTTGTTTCTTATTAGAGGTTAACAGTTTTCTATAATGTAATAAATAATAAATGCAAACAAACTGTAGTTGTTGTCTATGATATAACAATAAATACAACTATATAAGCTATCAAGCTATCAAATATGTTTTGCGGCTCCAGACAAAACAAATGTGTGGAAAAGGGGGCAAAATGGCTCTTTGGTCAAAAAGGTTGCAGACCCCTGAACTAGGCCCATAAACAGTGGCGTTTGTATAGGTACAAAAGAGGTGGGGCACGAACAACTTGATGTGAGTATATAAGCTTCTGGTAAACACGTAAACAAGTAGGCTATCCATGGTTCCGATAGACAGGGGGGGCGGATATTGTGACCTCATCACCGAGGTCACAATATCAATGGATCCAGCAGAGCAATAGCCTATAGGCAAAACACTGAAGATCAACAAAAGATATGACATAAAACGAATTTACCAAAGCTGAAGTAGAAGGTCAACTTCAATCATTTTCTTTCCGTTTTACTGATTTGAATCGCTATACGCTGCTCTCTCTCGTCTCCTCTTCACAACTACACTTTTCGCGGCACATGTACTTACAGCCAATCAGCTCTCTGAATTATGAGATGACGTTTGGTAGGTATGGCAGCACAGTGCCCTTATGGTGATTATTTTTTTGCCGCACACATTGAATAGAAAAACTACTGGGAGCATGCGCAGGGTAGTTTTTACAGAACACGTTCACTTTGACAGCAGAGAGAGAGGGGCTAGATCGGGGCTTGCCCCACATCACTCCACACGGCTCACTAGGCACACTGTAGACACTCATTAGAAGAACGCAGACTAACACAGCAATGTACAGACGAATCAGATGATTAAACATGATCTTAAAATATATTTTAACATATATCTTTTTTTCATATTTTTGGAATTATTACTTTCATGACTTTCTGCTGACAGTAGGTGGGACCGCCCCTAATGACGAGCCGCCACTAAATATAACAGCTACTCAACGAGCGTTAACTGAACAAACCGACCTCAGATATTACTAAAAGTTGCAATACTAAAGACAATACTACTATATATATATAAATATACACATTGTGGGTACTATTACTACAATTTGCAAACCAGTTTTAAAATGTACAAAAACATCTTTACAAACTGTTTCTTTGGTGACTGCTTTTCTTAGTGGAAACATTCAGAATTTTTACACTTTTCTCTTTCTTTTAACAAACACATGCTTCAGTATATTCCAGTATAAGAAATGTGATGCAGATGATGCTGCTACTTACAGAAAAGCGGGTACTTCAAATATAAAACTGTAGTAATTAAATCAGTTTATGTTGTTACTTTGAGAGTTGAGTTGTTCCTCCAGGCGGTAGCAACGTCTCGTTAACACTTGGACTTTATTCTGCTTTTCAGAGAGCAATTAGTGGCTCATTAATGAAACTCTATTATTAGAAACACACCGCGGGACCAATTAGCAACAGAGCGGTTAATGAGAGGGCACAAAGAGTAAGTGGTTAAATAAGACAATACGTAACACAGTGTAAGCAATGAAGAAACACATATGCAGTCATTTTATTACATTTGGATTTTATCAAAGCACATCTTATTCAAAGAGTTAAAAATGACGTGGAGCAGGACATTAAATCCCTTACATGTTGAAGGTGTTTACACAGAAGAAAGAGGAATAACTTTTACAGTTAAAATGTGTAATATATTGTCTTTTATAAGTGTGTGTAATGCTCTTTGTGGCCCGACATAAAAGTGTATTCTGAATTTGAATATGAAGAAAAACACTGAATAACAGACGCACTGAAAGATTTGGACATCCTGGCTTTTATTGTCCTTAAGCAAAAAGTAAAGAAAGTAAAAAAGAGAAATAATAATGAGCTGTATGGAAATAATGCAACACAATAATTACAACATTTTCCACAAAATCTTTCTTTAAAATAACAGTTTCAACATTTTATTAAAAGATAAAATATCACATTTTGCCTTTTTTATTCTCACAAGGATACATTTAAGTAATAACAACTACATCTCCCATGATGCTTTGAGACATCTATATTGAGACTCATGGGAGACGTAGTTAAGTGAAATAAAATCCTGATAAATCATATTTAGCATTTTTTATTTTCACAAGGCAACATTTAAATAATAACAACTACATCTCCCATGATGCTTTGAGAGCACATCTATCTCTGAGACTCATGGGAGATGTAGTTAAGTAGAAATAAACTAGAGATATTAACTCTGAGTGACTTTTCTGTGCAGTTCCTTCAGATCCTCCTCACTGGCTTCAGGTCCGTCTTCAGAGGAAACGTACCCAGGATAGGTGGGGTAAAACTGGGGAGGGGCTGTTAGCTTAGCATCCTCTTCCTCCTCCGAAGCTAACAGCGGTATCAACTTAGCGTGAGCGTAGTCGATTTCAAAACCCTCGAAAATAAGCCCCACCCCCGACGCTCCAAGCCCCGCCTCCAGGAGCCTCGCCACCTGGAAGAGGAATAACTTTTACAGTTAAAATGTGTAATATATTCTATTCTATATCTACCACGTCTTTCTTTAAAATAACATTTTATTAAAGAAAACCAGGAATTTCGTTATGATCAATCACATTTAGCATTCTTTATTCTCACAAGGATACATTTAAATAATAACAACTACATCTCCCATGATGCTTTGAGAACACATCTATGTCTGAGACTCATGGGGGATGTAGTTAAGTAGAAATAAACTACAGGATTAACTCAAAAAGAGGAATAACTTTTACAGTTAAAATGTGTAATATATTCTATTCTATATCTACAAAATCTTTCTTTAAAAATAACATTTCTATTAAAGAAAAGCAGGAATGTTTGATGCTCTCCCACCTTCAGTGCTGCCAGAACCAGCCCCTCGTAGTCCTGCTTCTCTAACCTGAAGATATCGGAGGTCAGAGGTCGGCGCGGCACCAGAACCGTGAACCCGGGGGAGTTTGGGAAGGGCGTGAGGAAGGCCACGTGACTCTGGTCCTCCCAAACCCTCCATTGTTCCTCCTCCTCCCCCCGAATGATGCGAGGAAACAGGCCGGGGTCCGCCGGGTCGACCCCCAGGAAGGAGAGGTTCTGGGGGGCGTTGGGTTCTGGGAGCTGGGCTCTGATCCGGGTCTGGATCTCAGAGAGGCGAGAGGAGGGCCAGCGGGGGGCCGTTCTGGAGGAGATGTATCCTGGATCTGTAGCGTTGTAATCCTCCTCTCCCGCCAGGTGGGGGCGCCACTCTGAGGCCAGACCGTGAAGAGGCAGGATCCGGATCTGAGGGGAGGAAATACAAGGTTTTATTAAAATGGAAACAGACAAAACAGAACATTATTATTTATTTTTTTTACATTTGTATCTGTTTATTATATTTCTTATATTGTTTGGTTGAAGTCTTATTTTTATTTGAATTATATGGCCCGTGGGTGTAAAGCCCGCCCACATTTTAGTAATGTTGTCATGACGCATCAAATCTGGATCAGCTCCGTTGTTCCCCCGTTTTTAGAGATGTGGGTACGGAGGAAAAGAGAGAGGGTTTTATTTTCTGACACTTTGTGAGTCTCCTGACACACCGGGGACACACCGGGGACACATGGTGATGTAGAGAAGACATCAAGAAGTGCATTTTTCATGATAGGTCCCCTTTAAATCTTCCCGGAGACATTAAACCGTGCGCTCTGGACTGTACCACTCTGGACTGTACCACTCTGGACTGTACCACTCTGGACTGTACCACTCCCCTCACCTGTGCGGGAGTGTCTCTGTGAGGCCGGTGCACCAGAGCACACCTGAGCACCCCGAGGCGACGGCAGAGCAGCTGGGAGACGCTCTGAGCCCCGAGCAGCAGCTGCAGGAAGCGATGCTCCTCCAGCTGGAAGACGCTCCTCCCTGGGGGGCCGGGGGGCCACAGCTGCAGGGTTACACACCCCGGAGTACAGGGGTGGGGCGAGAGGGAGGCCACCAGACCCTCAGACCTCCAGATCACATGAGGGGGGAGAGAGGACATCCTGATGGGGAGAGAGAGCATCATGAGAGGAGAGAGAGAGCATCATGAGAGGAGAGAGAGCATCATGAGAGGAGAGAGAGAGAGAGCATCATGAGAGGAGAGAGAGAGCATCATGAGAGGAGAGAGAGAGAGAACATCATGAGAGGAGAGAGAGAGAGAGCATCATGAGAGGAGAGAGAGCATCATGAGAGGAGAGAGAGAGCATCATGAGAGGAGAGAGAGAGCATCATGAGAGGAGAGAGAGAGCATCATGAGGGGAGAGAGAGAGCATCATGAGAGGAGAGAGAGAGCATCATGAGAGGATAGAGAGCATCATGAGAGGGGAGAGAGAGCATCATGAGAGGAGAGAGAGAGAGAGCATCATGAGAGGAGAGAGAGAGAGAGCATCATGAGAGGAGAGAGAGAGAGCATCATGAGAGGAGAGAGAGCATCATGAGAGGAGAGAGAGAGAGCATCATGAGAGGAGAGAGAGCATCATGAGAGGAGAGAGCATCATGAGAGGAGAGAGAGAGCATCATGAGGGGAGAGAGAGAGCATCATGAGAGGAGAGAGAGCATCATGAGAGGAGAGAGAGCATCATGAGAGGGGAGACAGAGCATCATGAGAGGAGAGAGAGAGCATCATGAGAGGAGAGAGAGAGAGAGCATAATGAGAGGAGAGAGAGAGAGCATCATGAGAGGAGAGAGAAAGAGAGCATCATGAGAGGAGAGAGAAAGAGAGCATCATGAGAGGAGAGAGAGCATCATGAGAGGAGAGAGAGAGAGCATCATGAGAGGAGAGAGAGAGCATCATGAGAGGAGAGAGAGAGAGCATCATGAGAGGAGAGAGAGAGAGAGAGCATCATGAGAGGAGAGAGAGAGAGCATCATGAGAGGAGAGAGAGAGCATCATGAGAGGAGAGAGAGAGCATCATGAGAGGAGAGAGAGAGCATCATGAGGGGAGAGAGAGAGCATCATGAGAGGAGAGAGAGAGCATCATGAGAGGATAGAGAGCATCATGAGAGGAGAGAGAGAGAGAGCATCATGAGAGGAGAGAGAAAGAGAGCATCATGAGAGGAGAGAGAAAGAGAGCATCATGAGAGGAGAGAGAGAGAGCATCATGAGAGGAGAGAGAGAGCATCATGAGAGGAGAGAGAGAGAGCATCATGAGAGGAGAGAGAGCATCATGAGAGGAGAGAGCATCATGAGAGGAGAGAGAGAGCATCATGAGGGGAGAGAGAGAGCATCATGAGAGGAGAGAGAGCATCATGAGAGGAGAGAGAGCATCATGAGAGGGGAGAGAGAGCATCATGAGAGGAGAGAGAGAGCATCATGAGAGGAGAGAGAGAGCATCATGAGAGGAGAGAGAGAGAGCATCATGAGAGGAGAGAGAGAGAGCATCATGAGAGGAGAGAGAGAGAGAGCATCATGAGAGGAGAGAGAAAGAGAGCATCATGAGAGGAGAGAGAGAGAGCATCATGAGAGGAGAGAGAGAGCATCATGAGAGGAGAGAGAGAGAGAGAGAGCATCATGAGAGGAGAGAGAGAGCATCATGAGAGGAGAGAGAGAGAGAGAGAGCATCATGAGAGGAGAGAGAGCATCATGAGAGGAGAGAGAGAGAGCATCATGAGAGGAGAGAGAGAGAGCATCATGAGAGGAGAGAGAGAGCATCATGAGAGGAGAGAGAGAGAGAGAGAGCATCATGAGAGGAGAGAGAGAGAGAGCATCATGTTGTCTTCAAAACACATGTTAAAGTACAGTGCCCCATAGTATTAACTTTCAAACAAAAGTTATTGTGTACGTCATTAGAAAAATACTTTGTCTGCTACGTTATAAACACGTCATTAGAAAAATACTTTGTCTGCTACGTTATAAACACGTCATTAGAAAAGGCACAGATTGCGTCATGAACAGTTGAAAAAGTCAAAATAAACACCTTAAATTACTTAACACCTTAAATTACTTAAAAAGCTGATGTGTCTTAGGATCAAACCCTGGACCTTTACGTAGTGGCCAAACTGCGTTATTGAAGACACTTAAAACCACTACAAAGACACTTAAAACCACTACAAAGACACTTAAAACAACTACAAAGACACTTAAAACAACTACAAAGACACTTAAAACGACTACAAAGACACTTAAAACGACTACAAACAGACTGAAAATGACCAAAAAGATACTTTAAACCACTACATAGAAACTTAAGAAGACTACAAAGACATTTAAAACAACTACAAAGACACTTATAACAACTACAAAGACACTTAAAATGACTACAAAGACACTTAAAACAACTACAAAGACACTTAAAACGACTACAAAGACACTTAAAACGACTACAAACAGACTGAAAATGACCAAAAAGAAACTTTAAACCACTACATAGAAACTTAAGACGACTACAGAGAGAATGAAAACAACCAGAGAGACTTAAATGACTGCAAAGACACTTAAGACGACTGCAAAGACACTTAAGATGACTATAAAGACACTTTAGACGACTGCAAAGACACTTAGAACAACCATAAAGAGGCAGAAAACAACTACACAGTCAGTGTCTTTGGATCAAAGTGAATAAAGAAAGTGTTTCAGTGCTGGAGGTATTAAAGATCTTACTGGGAGAAAACCATGAAGCATGAAGTCACGTGTTTTTCTAATGGAGTCTGGTTGGAAAGTGAGTCGGCTTGTTTGAGACGAGCTGCGGCTCGCCTCCAAAGTAGACGAGAATAGCCGATTGCAGCCGGGGGAGGTCTCAAAAAGCTCGCCTGAAGTCGGACAGCTCGGAGTCGGCTTGACTCGGTTTGCAATGGCGTAAATTGCGCTGGCGTTCTTCGTTGCAGATGAAGTGGATGCAAGAGAAATCCCACAATTATTATATCACTACAAATAGTGGACTACACGGCGGATAAACTGTGGCGCGCTTACACTAATTGCGCCGCATAAGCGGATAATAGTGCGCCGCATTTGCGCTTCAGATGAGGAGGTGAGGCCCCCTCATAACTGCATGAACCCGTATGGCACAATACAACTCAGACTGGCTTACCTGTACTTCAATCAAGTGGCAAATGCCATAGTAAGGATGGATGATAGGCTAACTTTAAAAAAAAAAAAGTTTTTTTCTTCTTTTTTTTTTCAATGCCATGCGATCTACCCACACTACCCTTGCGATCTACCGGTCGATCGCAATCGACGTATTGGGCACCCCTGGACTCAGGGCCGGCCCTGACCAATTTGCTGCCCCCCCCCCAAATGCAGACACTCACTATGACTCGCGCATGCATGCACGTGCACGGTTGTGGCATGACCACCAAAACAGAAAGATATGGACACAAGATGTGTGTACTGTATTTAGTATCCTATCCATGTGAACATGATTTAAGTGGGGGGGGTCCTAACCTCCTCTAGGGGGGTCCTCACCTCCTCTAGGGGGGTCCGGGGGCATGCTCCCCCGGGAAGATTTTTTTTTAAATGTTGAAGTCAAAAGCATCAATCTGGTGCACTTTGAGAGCAACATTAGGAGATCTATGGATTCATCTCAACATATGAAACAGAACTGGAAGCAGATTTTCTTTTTCTTCATGGATATTTTACAGATCACTCTCCTTTCAAACTGTATTCTTGTTTATTAATAACAACTTTTTTTTACTGTCATATAGTATTTTATACTATAAGAGAATAGATGAAAATCTATTCTCTTGTTTTGTTATAACTATAATGATCATATAAAGGTGTGCCTTTACCTCACTGAGCTGAGGTTATCAGAGCCTCTCAGTCTGTCAGGAGAGAGCTCTCTAATGGCGCGTTTCCACTACAGCGCGGAGCCCGGCCTCGCTCGGCCTCGCTCGGCCTCGTTAGGCCTTGTTAGGACCAGCTCACTTGATGGCGCGTTTCCATTACAGTTTAGGAACTGGGGCAGTAACTATAGTAACGCAGTGTAGGCGGAGCGATCGGCTTTTTGGTGGGCGGAGTCACGCTGCTTAAAACTGCCGTGACGATTTATTTGTTAGAAGTGAGCTTTAGAACAGATAGGGACACAACGCTTTCAAGCAAATAACAGCGCGTTAGAAAAAGCGTACCATGCAGAGACTCCAGTAACGCCGTTGCAGAGTCCAGGCCTCCATCCCTCCCAACGCTAGCCGGTCTATGGCCGTAAATGGTGTCCATTAGCTCAAACCACTTCCAGTTTTTCCTACTGGCACCACTCGTGTTGTTATTATCTTTGACCAAGCGATATTCACTCTTCATCTTTTTGAGTTTTTCCCTACACTGCACTTCTGTCCTCGAGTAGCCGCTTGTGGACATCTGTGTAGAGACCTCCTGAAATACTTTAATATTGCGAGTTGTCCCGTCGAGCTCCCGCTGGATCTTATCATCTGCAATGTAATGTAGGAACGTCGTCACTTCCTCGACCAACCACGGCGTGCTTTTCTTTGCCATTTTAGCTCCTCTGTTGACAAAAATGCTGTTTATAAAAATGCTGCAAGCTTCGCTATATATATATATGCGACGCCAGGGATTATCTCGCGCGCCGATTGTGACGATTCTCTCTGACCAATCAGCAGTCGAGAGTGTTGACGTCACAACTCAGCCTGGTTGTTCCTGGCCCTAGAACCACGATTTTATGAGGCCAGAAAAACTGTGAATTAGGACCCGCCGGCCGGTACTAGACCAAGTGGAAACGCAACCAAAGTCGGGCCGCTGACGTCACAGCCCTCTTAAACCGGGCTCCGCGCTGTAGTGGAAACGCGCCATAAAGCCCCCCCCCCCCCCCCCGCGGCCGCTTACAGGGTCAATTCCAATGTTAATAAAAGCTGTATACGTTTTTTGGGAGTTTGATTTATTTTAAATGAACACAAATACAAAATGAAAACCTATAACTGCACTAAAACCATTATTTCCAAAAAAGAACTATTTCTCATAAACCTCTGGTTTTCACTGGGGCTGGGGCAGTTCAACTTGATTTTGGGGGGGGGGGGCTGCGCCACAGTTTATGGGCGCTGTACGCAATGTAGGCGTAGTTCTGTTAGTATAAGATAATAAGATGTACTTTGTTGATCCAAAATCGGGAAACTGTGTTATGAAATAAAAAACTGAATTTTTATTTAATTTCAAACTTTTCTTTTTTTTTTTTTTAATTTTCGGCGCCCCCCCACAGATTGATGCGCCCTTAGCATTCGCCTATACTGCCTATGCCAAGGGCCGGCCCTGCCTGCACTAGATATACACAGCAGCCTGTGAGCAGTATGAACAGTGTGTGAATATGCTAAGATATATAAAGTATGAAAACGGTAGGCAGTGCAAGTATAGTATAAAATAGATATTAATTTCAGGATGATAAACATTGTGGAACAATGATGAAAAAAGTGAATGGAAGTGGCGACGTAAAACTGACACAAAACAACAACAAACTTTTGCCTAGCCAATGGAGAGTTTCATCCCCAGCACGGGGTAAAAACCACCAATGAGGGCTCAGCTCGAGATACCAGCTAGTCGTTTGGAGGCTCGCCTACATGAGACGTTGAAATCTCGCGGGACAAAGACGCCCGCAGACTTGAGAGCGAGGCGCGGCGAGGCGGCGCAGTTTCTCTCCACGGGCTGCGGAAGCGAAATGCTTGATGGGAAACGACGAGCCTCCAGAGCAAGTCGGACAAAATGACTAACCATCATGCAACGCACTAGCAGGTCTGCGTCGGTCTCGCTCATCTCAAACGAGCCTAGTTAGAACGTTAGTAAGTCACGTGATCGGACCTACCTTCTGATGATAGTCCTAGGAAACAGCGTGAAGTGGATAAAGACACACACCTGTCCTCTGATCAGAGAATAGAGAGGTAAACACAAACAGCTGACAGACAGTCATGTGACTTCTGCTCGTTCTTCTTCGTCTTCTTGTGCATCCAAAATATTGCATTACTGCCTTCTACTGGATTGATGATGAAACTACAATTATTGATATTTTCAACAAAGTAAATCTTCAGAATCAGAAACAGGTTTATTGCCAGGTAGGTTCACAATACGAGGAATTTGACTTGATGTCATGGAGCATACATACAATATAAACAAGAAATCTAATATAAAACAAAAGATCTTTAAGGACACCTTCATAAAATACAGTTAAATAGCAATAAAATAAAGCAGTAATTTACATGGAAATAGAATGCTATGAATGAATTATAGGATATGAAATATGAAATCAGAATATGTGCAGAAAGGAGTATGACATTGTGTGCATTAATGTAATGCATATAGTCTATGATGTGGCAGAGGGGGGGCCGGGCCTTGTTTAAGAGGCCGGTAGCGGAGGGGAAGAAACTGTTCAGGTGGCGAGAGGTTCTGGACCAGATGGAGCACAGCCTCCTGCCAGAGGGGAGGGGGGTGAACAGTTTGTGTCCAGGGTGGGAGGGGTCTGTCACTATCTTCCCTCAGGGTCCTGGAGGCATGCAGGTCGTGGAGGGATGGCAGATTGCAGCCGATCACCCTCTCTGCAGAGCGGATGACCCTCTGCAGCCTGCCCTTATCCTTGGCTGTGGCTGCGGCGTACCAGATGGTGATGGAGGAGGTGAGGAGGGACTCCATGATGGAGGAGGTGAGGATGGACTCCATGTTGGAGGAGGTGAGGATGGACTCCATGATGGAGGAGGTGAGGATGGACTCCATGTTGGAGGAGGTGAGGATGGACTCCATGATGGAGGAGGTGAGGAGGGACTCCATGATGGAGGAGGTGAGGATGGACTCCATGATGGAGGAGGTGAGGATGGACTCCATGATGGAGGTGTAGAGGTTCACCATCATCGTCTTGACTTTTTTATGATGTTTAAACTGAATATACTACGACTTTAAAATATATAAATGACACAGTATGCTATGATTTCTTTCCTACATACTAGTATGACTTCTTTCATCCAATTGTTCACGGAGTATTTTATTTCTTTTTCTCATATTTTTCAATAATAAATAAAAAATGTTCGACATACTAAGTTTTTTTTCCTGATATTTTTGACATCCTGTACTATGATTTTTTTTTAAATATACTTTATTTTTTCATACTAAACTTAGTTTTTTCTCATATTTCTGGGCATCCTATACCATGTCATTTTTTCAGGACATTTTCAACAAACTAAACCATTCCTTTTTTTTTACAAGCGATTAATTAACTTGTTATCAACATACTTTAATATGTTGTTGTATAGGATATTTTCAACATATTGTAACATCGCTATGAAACACTCAACACACAATACAATGATTTTGATATATAAAAGGTTTTGTTTCAATGAGGAGTAGAAGAAATACAAATACAGTGAACAAAAGATGAAACAACTACTTTTACTCAAGTACAAGATCTGAGTACTTCTCCTTTTACCCAAGTACAAGATCTGAGTACTTCTCCTTTTACCCAAGTACAAGATCTGAATACTTCTCCTTTTACTCAAGTACAAGATCTGAGTACTTCTACTTTTACTCAAGTACAAGATCTGAATACTTCTCCTTTTACTCAAGAACAAGATCTGAATAATTCTCCTTTTAGTCAAGAACAAGATCTGAGTACTTCTACTTTTACTCAAGTACAAGATCTGAGTACTTCTCCTTTTACTCAAGTACAAGATCTGAATACTTCTCCTTTTACTCAAGTACAAGATCTGAGTACTTCTACATTTACTCAAGTACAAGATCTGAGTACTTCTACTTTTACTCAAGTACAAGATCTGAGTACTTCTCCTTTTACTCAAGTACAAGATCTGAATACTTCTCCTTTTACTCAAGAACAAGATCTGAATACTTCTCCTTTTAGTCAAGAACAAGATCTGAGTACTTCTACTTTTACTCAAGTACAAGTGAGCTGCTGCCTATTGAAAGGTGAAAGTGACGTTTAACTAGTGGGTTTATATACAGTCTATGGTTACAATATACAATGACCGTTCTTCCTTTTGTTGACACATTATAATATCAGTTTTCACGTTTTTGAAATGCTATACAATCAGCCGCCAGCAGAGGGCGCTCTCGAGCTGCAAAGTGATGTGCCTCCTCATTGGTTGATTTAATGTCACACCATCGCTTCATTCAAAACCTCCTGACTCGTATAAATGATTATGAAGAAGAAGAAGAAGAAGAAGATTCAACTTATTGTCATTACGTAGTACAGGTATGTAACGAAACGGTTTCTCTGCATTTGACCCATCCTAGTGTTAGGAGCAGTGGGCTGCCATTATGTACGGCGCCCGGGAGCAGTGTAGGGAACGGTGCCTTGCTCAGGGACACCTCGGTAGCACTTGGTCTTTCCGGGATTTGAACTGGTGACCTTCCAGTTGCCAGTTTCTTAGAAGAACATTCACTTCCCCTTTCTGGGGAAATTCGATATAGGATTAAAAAAATATAAAAACACACACACACACACACACACACACCCTACATTACTGTGCTATTGATCTTCCCTAACCAGCCCAACTACTGATCTTCTCCTAACCTTAAACTAGAAATATTTCGACCTTAATCTTACACATAAAACATATTTTAAGACTCGTTATGTTCCTCACAAAGATAGGCATACACAAACACACGCACGCACACACACACACACACTTTGTCTATTTATATATTTACAGATGTCACATATGTCCACATTTTAACCAAATGTATATTGTAGGTATATAACTTATTTTATTTTTGTTTATATATTCTTTTAACAATTAATTTCTCATTTTAATACAAATAACTTATTCTAAATGTATTCTATTTGTATTGTAATCTTAATGGCACATTCTTGTGTTCATATAAATATTTTAATTTAATTTGATTGTAAATGGAGCACTTGTTACCAAACCCTCAGGATAAATAAAGTGTTCTTCTTCTGATGTGCTAAACAAATATATTAAATATGATATGCTCTTAAACATAAAGCAGAATGCACCCATTATATATGATGTATCTGTATTTTATGTATAGCTGCTATTCTGTGTAATAAAAACATTGTTATTAAGTGAAACTCAGATTCATTGGCCTGTAAATCTGAGAGAGAGTGTTCCCCCTCAGTTTGCACGTGCTCTCATGTGAGAGACAGAGAGTTAAAGTGAGCGTCGTCCCTCTCCCTGCAGTAAATCTGATCATCTGCAGCAGCTGACCTCCGTAATGAGCTCAGCTGCTCAGAGAACAGGAGGAAGAGACTCTGAAGATCTGAACCTGATCAGGGTCACACGAGGGGCTTCAGGACAGAACCTATGGAAATATCTCTGCCTCAAGAACCACATACATAAATGGTTCACTGAGAACTACACCTGCACACTCTAGTCTGTGTTGGATATGGCGTGTGTGTTACATGTTGTGTTACATGTTGTGATCATGGACCCCTAGTTTCTGTTGTGTGATTGTCACGTGCTATATGTGACATGTATGTAGTAACGTGTGTTGTTTGCATTTTATTGTTCTCTTTGATCCTTTCTAAACTAAACTGAAGACATGCAGTTTTACAGGTCAAACTATGTCAAGTTTAAGGGGTTAAAATCTGCTTTTGAAGTCTTGAAGATGTTCTGCATCAGAGCTGAGAGGAAACATGGTTTATTTTTATATCAAATCTAATAATCTTAAGAAAGCATTACAATTAAAACTATGCTTTAATATTCCTGATGTACGACAAAGACCCTACAAAAAGACCACAAAGATACTACAACTACGAAGAGAGACTAGAGACGACTGCAAGGAGACTAAAAGCAACTACAAAGAGACTAGAGACGACTTCAAAAAGAGACTGATAACAACTACAAAGAGACTAGAGACGACTTCAAAAAGAGACTAAAAGCAACTACAAAGAGACTAGAGACGACTGCAAGGAGACTAAAGGGACTACAAAGAGACTAGAGACGACTGCAAGGAGACTAAAGGGACTACAAAGAGACTAGAGACGACTGCAAGGAGACTAAAAACAACTACAAAGAGACTAGAGACAACTGCAAGGAGACTAAAAGCAACTACAAAGAGACTAGAGACGACTGCAAGGAGACTAAAAACAACTACAAAGAGACTAGAGACGACTGCAAGGAGACTAAAAACAACTACAAAGAGACTAGAGACGACTGCAAGGAGACTAAAACAACTACAAAGAGACTAGAGACGACTGCAAGGAGACTAAAAGCAACTACAAAGAGACTAGAGACGACTGCAAGGAGACTAAAAGCAACTACAAAGAGACTAGAGACGACTTCAAAAAGAGACTGATAACAACTACAAAGAGACTAGAGACGACTTCAAAAAGAGACTAAAAGCAACTACAAAGAGACTAGAGACGACTGCAAGAAGACTAAAAACAACTACAAAGAGACTAGAGACGACTGCAAGGAGACTAAAAACAACTACAAAGAGACTAGAGACGACTTCAAAAAGAGACTGATAACAACTACAAAGAGACTAGAGACGACTTCAAAAAGAGACTAAAAGCAACTACAAAGAGACTAGAGACGACTGCAAGGAGACTAAAGGGACTACAAAGAGACTAGAGACGACTGCAAGGAGACTAAAGGGACTACAAAGAGACTAGAGACGACTGCAAGGAGACTAAAAACAACTACAAAGAGACTAGAGACGACTGCAAGGAGACTAAAAGCAACTACAAAGAGACTAGAGACGACTGCAAGGAGACTAAAAACAACTACAAAGAGACTAGAGACGACTGCAAGGAGACTAAAAACAACTACAAAGAGACTAGAGACGACTGCAAGGAGACTAAAAACAACTACAAAGAGACTAGAGACGACTGCAAGGAGACTAAAAGCAACTACAAAGAGACTAGAGACGACTGCAAGGAGACTAAAAGCAACTACAAAGAGACTAGAGACGACTTCAAAAAGAGACTGATAACAACTACAAAGAGACTAGAGACGACTTCAAAAAGAGACTAAAAGCAACTACAAAGAGACTAGAGACGACTGCAAGAAGACTAAAAACAACTACAAAGAGACTAGAGACGACTGCAAGGAGACTAAAAACAACTACAAAGAGACTAGAGACGACTTCAAAAAGAGACTGATAACAACTACAAAGAGACTAGAGACGACTTCATAAAGAGACTGATAACAACTACAAAGAGACTAGAGACGACTTCAAAAAGAGACTGATAACAACTACAAAGAGACTAGAGACGACTTCATATAGAGACTGATAACAACTACAAAGAGACTAGAGACGACTGCAAGGAGACTAAAAGCAACTACAAAAAGACTAGAGACGACTGCAAGGAGACTAAAAGCAACTACCAAGAGACTAGAGACGACTGCAAGGAGACTAAAAGCAACTACAAAGAGACTAGAGACGACTGCAAGGAGACTAAAAGCAACTACAAAGAGACTAGAGACGACTGCAAGGAGACTAAAAACAACTACAAAGAGACTAGAGACGACTGCAAGGAGACTAAAAACAACTACAAAGAGACTAGAGATGACTGCAAGGAGACTTAAAACGACTTAAAAAAGAGACTGAAAACAACTACAAAGAGACTAGAGACGACTGCAAGGAGACTAAAAGCAACTACAAAGAGACTAGAGACGACTGCAAGGAGACTAAAAACAACTACAAAGAGACTAGAGACGACTGCAAGGAGACTAAAAACAACTACGAAGAGACTAGAGACGACTGCAAGGAGACTAAAAACGACTACAAAGAGACTAGAGACGACTGCAAGGAGACTAAAAACAACTACAAAGAGACTAGAGACGACTTCAAAAAGAGACTAATAACAACTACAAAGAGACTAGAGACGACTTCATATAGAGACTGATAACAACTACAAAGAGACGACTTCAAAAAGAGACTGATAACAACTACAAAGAGACTAGAGACGACTTCATATAGAGACTGATAACAACTACAAAGAGACTAGAGACGACTGCAAGGAGACTAAAAGCAACTACAAAGAGACTAGAGACGACTGCAAGGAGACTAAAAACAACTACCAAGAGACTAGAGACGACTGCAAGGAGACTAAAAACAACTACAAAGAGACTAGAGACGACTGCAAGGAGACTAAAAAAAACTACAAAGAGACTAGAGACGACTGCAAGGAGACTTAAAACGACTTCAAAAAGAGACTGAAAAGAGACTTAAGACGACTTCAAAAAGAGACTAAAAACAACTACGAAGAGACTAGAGACGACTGCAAGGAGACTAAAAACAACTACAAAGAGACTAGAGACGACTTCAAGGAGACTAAAAACAACTACAAAGAGACTAGAGACGACTGCAAGGAGACTAAAAACAACTACAAAGAGACTAGAGACGACTTCAAGGAGACTAAAAACAACTACAAAGAGACTAGAGACGACTGCAAGGAGACCAAAAACAACTACAAAGAGACTAGAGACGACTGCAAGGAGACTAAAAACAAATACAAAGAGACTAGAGACGACTTCAAAAAGAGACTGATAACAACTACAAAGAGACTAGAGACGACTTCATAAAGAGACTGATAACAACTACAAAGAGACTAGAGACGACTTCATAAAGAGACTGATAACAACTACAAAGAGACTAGAGACGACTTCACAAAGAGACTGATAACAACTACAAAGAGACTAGAGACGACTTCATATAGAGACTGATAACAACTACAAAGACTCTAGAGACGACTTCATAAAGAGACTGATAACAACTACAAAGAGACTAGAGACAACTTCATATAGAGACTGATAACAACTACAAAGAGACTAGAGACGACTTCATATAGGGACTGATAACAACTACAAAGAGACTAGAGACGACTTCATAAAGAGACTGATAACAACTACAAAGAGACTAGAGATGACTTCATATAGAGACTGATAACAACTACAAAGAGACTAGAGACGACTTCATAAAGAGATTGATAACAACTACAGAGACTAGAGACGACTTCATAAAGAGACTGATAACAACTACAAAGAGACTAGAGACGACTTCATATAGAGACTGATAACAAATACAAAGAGACTGAACGAACTACATATAGAGACTGATACAACTACAAAAGACTAGAGACGACTTCATATAGAGACTGATACAACTACAAAGACACTAGAGACGACTTCCAAAAGAGACTGATACCAACTACAAAGACACTAGAGACGACTTCCAAAAGAGACTGATAACAACTAGAAAGAGACTAGAGACGACTTCATATAGAGACTGATAACAACTACAAAGAGACTAGAGACGACTTCATATAGAGACTGATAACAACTACAAAGAGACTAGAGACGACTTCATATAGGGACTGATAACAACTACAGAGAGACTAGAGACGACTTCATATAGAGACTGATAACAACTACAGAGAGACTAGAGACGAATTCATAAAGAGACTGATAACAACTACAGAGAGACTAGAGACGACTTCATAAAGAGACTGATAACAACTACAAAGAGACTAGAGACGACTTCCAAAAGAGAGTGATAACAACTACAAAGAGACTAGAGACGACTTCCAAAAGAGACTGATAACAACTACAAAGAGACTAGAGACGACTTCATATAGAGACTGATAACAACTACAAAGAGACTAGAGACGACTTCATAAAAAGACTGATAACAACTACAAAGAGACTAGAGACGACTCACTCATATAGAGACTGATAACAACTACAAAGAGACTAGAGACGACTTCATATAGAGACTGATAACAACTACAGAGACTAGAGACGACTTCATAAAGAGACTGATAACAACTACAAAGAGACTAGAGACGACTTCACATATAGACTGATAACAACTACAAAGAGACTAGAGACGACTTCATATAGAGACTGATAACAACTACAAAGAGACTAGAACGACTTCACATAGAGACTGATAACAACTACAAAGAGACTAGAGACGACTTCATATAGAACTGATAACAACTACAAAGAGACTAAGACGACTTCACATAGAGACGATAACAACTACAGAGAGACTAGAGACGACTTCATAACGAGACTGATAACAACTACAGAGGACTAGAGACGACTTCATAAAGAGACTGATAACAACTAGAAAGAGACTAGAGACGACTTCCAAAGAGACTGATAACAACTACAAAGAGACTAGACGACTTCATATAGAGACTGATAACACTACAAAGAGACTAGAGACGACTTCATATAGAGACTGATAACAACTACAAAGAGACTAGAGACGACTTCATATAGAGACTGATAACAACTACAAAGAGACTAGAGACGACTTCATAAAAAGACTGATACAACTACAGAGAGACTAGGACGACTTCATAAAGAGACTGATAACAACTACAGAGAGACTAGAGACGACTTCATAAGAGACTTAAAACAACTACAAAGAGACTAGAACGAACTTCATATAGAGACTGATAACAACTACAAAGAGACTAGAGACGACTTCATATAGAGACTGATAACAACTACAAAGAGACTAGAGACGACTTCATATAGAGACTGATAACAACTACAAAGAGACTAGAGACGACTTCATATAGAGACTGATAACAACTACAAAGAGACTAGAGACGACTTCATATAGAGACTGATAACAACTACAAGAGACTAGAGACGACTTCATATAGAGACTGATAACAACTACAAAGAGACTAGAGACGACTTCATCAAAAGACTGATAACAACTACAGAGAGACTAGAGACGACTTCATAAAGAGACTGATAACAACTACAGAGAGACTAGAGACGACTTCATATAGAGACTGATAACAACTACAAAGAGACTAGAGACGACTTCATAAAGAGACTGATAACAACTACAAAGAGACTAGAGACGACTTCATAAAGAGACTTAAAACAACTACAAAGAGACTAGAGACGACTTCATATAGAGACTGATAACAACTACAAAGAGACTAGAGACGACTTCATATAGAGACTGATAACAACTACAAAGAGACTAAAGACGACTTCATATAGAGACTGATAACAACTACAAAGAGACTAGAGACGACTTCATAAAGAGACTGATAACAACTACAAAGAGACTAGAGACGACTTCATATAGAGACTGATAACAACTACAAAGACTAGAGACGACTTCATATAGAGACTGATAACAACTACAAAGAGACTAGAGACGACTTCATATAGAGACTGATAACAACTACAAAGAGACTAGAGACGACTTCATAAAGAGACTGATAACAACTACAAAGAGACTAGAGACGACTTCATATAGAGACTGATAACAACTACAAAGAGACTAGAGACGACTTCATATAGAGACTGATAACAACTACAAAGAGACTAGAGACGACTTCATATAGAGACTGATAACAATACAAAGAGACTAGAGACGACTTCATATAGAGACTGATAACAACTACAAAGACTAGAGACGACTTCATAAAAAACTGATAACAACTACAGAGAGACTAGAGACGACTTCATAAAGAGACTGATAACAACTACAGAGAGACTAGAGACGACTTCATATAAGAATGATAACAACTACAAAGACTAGAGACGACTTCATAAGGAGACGATAACAACTACAAAGAGACTAGAGACGACTTCATATAGAGACTGATAACAACTACAAGAGACTAGAGACGACTTCATAAAGAGACTGATAACAACTACAAAGAGACTAGAGACGACTTCATAAAGAGACTTAAAACAACTACAAAGAGACTAGAGACGACTTCATATAGAGACTGATAACAACTACAAAGAGACTAGAGACGACTTCATATAGAGACTGATAACAACTACAAAGAGACTAAAGACGACTTCATATAGAGACTGATAACAACTACAAAAGACTAGAGACGACTTCATAAAGAGACTGATAACAACTACAAAGAGACTAGAGACGACTTCATATAGAGACTGATAACAACTACAAAGAGACTAGAGACAACTTCATATAGAGACTGATAACAACTACAAGGAGACTAGAGACGACTTCATATAGAGACTGATAACAACTACAAAGAGACTAGAGACGACTTCATATAGAGACTGATAACAACTACAAAGAGACTAGAGACGACTTCATATAGAGACTGATAACAACTACAAAGAGACTAGAGACGACTGCATATAGAGACTGATAACAACTACAAAGAGACTAGAGACGACTTCATATAGAGACTGATAACAACTACAAAGAGACTAGAGACGACTTCATAAAGAGACTGATAACAACTACAAAGAGACTAGAGACGACTTCATATAGAGACTGATAACAACTACAAAGAGACTAGAGACGACTTCCAAAAGAGACTGATAACAACTACAAAGAGACTAGAGACGACTTCATATAGAGACTGATAACAACTACAAAGAGACTAGAGACGACTTCATAAAGAGACTTAAAACAACTACAAAGACACTTAAAACAACTACAAAGACACTTAAAACAACTACAAACACACTTAAAACAACTACTAAGTCCCTTAAGACGACTACAAAGACACTTAAGATGACTACAAAGACACTTAAGATGACTATAAAGACACTTAAGACCACTACAAAGACACTAAAGATGACTGCAAATACACTTAAAACAACTACAAAGAGAATGAAAACAACCAACAAGAGACTGCAAAGACACTTAAGATGACTATAAAGACACTTTAGATGACTGCAAAGACACTTAGAACAACCAAAAATAGACTTGAAACCACTACGAAGACAGACGACTACAAGATTAGCATCAAATTCAAACTGTTTAATATCCTGAGCCCCACCGTACCCACTTTTCATTCATACACATATATCATTATTTAATATATGTTTGTTTTGTAGAGAGCGGTTTATTTTGCATTCATTACATGTATTTTTTACTAATTACCAAATTAAAATGATATAAAATACATATTTTGAATAATAAGCATTAAACGATTATAAATAAAAGAGAACAAATAAGAATAAGTTACACAATAAAAAGAAAGACTTCCTTATGCTTTGGTTTAAATGTTAGAATAGAATAAAATGTAAATAGTTGTCTTTATTGTGCACGTTTATTAATGACGTACTGCTTAGAAATCTGCTCATTCACTGCAGAATGAGTGCATTCTGGGTAAACGACTGTGAAGGCCTCCTTCTTGTTTTACTGTGAAAGGGAACTAAGTGTTGGAAAACACTGAACCACTGAAAGTGATCATTTCCTTTCCTCTGTTGGAGTTTAACGCCTCAACACGCGTCACGTGGGTCTGTGGGAGGTCCAGAACTAAACCTGTCGTTAACCTGCTGACGTGGGTCTGTGGGAGGTCCAGAACTAAACCTGTCGTTAACCTGCTGACGTGGGTCTGTGGGAGGTCCAGAACTCAACCTGTCGTTAACCTGCTGACGTGGGTCTGTGGGAGGTCCAGAACCAAACCTGTCGTTAACCTGCTGACGTGGGTCTGTGGGAGGTCCAGAACTAAACCTGTCGTTAACCTGCTGACGTGGGTCTGTGGGAGGTCCAGAACTCAACCTGACGTTAACCTGCTGACGTGGGTCTGTGGGAGGTCCAGAACTAACCTGACGTTAACTGCTGACGTGGGTCTGTGGGAGGTCCAGAACTAAACCTGACGTTAACCTGCTGACGTGGGTCTGTGGGAGGTCCAGAACTCAACCTGTCGTTAACCTGCTGACGTGGGTCTGTGGGAGGTCCAGAACTAAACCTGTCGTTAACCTGCTGACGTGGGTCTGTGGGAGGTCCAGAACTAAACCTGTTGTTAACCTGCTGACGTGGGTCTGTGGGAGGTCCAGAACTCAACCTGTCGTTAACCTGCTGACGTGGGTCTGTGGGAGGTCCAGAACTAAACCTGTCGTTAACCTGCTGACGTGGGTCTGTGGGAGGTCCAGAACTCAACCTGTCGTTAACCTGCTGACGTGGGTCTGTGGGAGGTCCAGAACTCAACCTGTCGTTAACCTGCTGACGTGGGTCTGTGGGAGGTCCAGAACTAAACCTGACGTTAACCTGCTGACGTGGGTCTGTGGGAGGTCCAGACTCAACCTGTCGTTAACCTGCTGACGTGGGTCTGTGGGAGGTCCAGAACTCAACCTGACGTTAACCTGCTGACGTGGGTCTGTGGGAGGTCCAGAACTAAACCTGACGTTAACCTGCTGACGTGGGTCTGTGGGAGGTCCAGAACTAAACCTGACGTTAACCTGCTGACTGGGTCTGTGGGAGGTCCAGAACTAAACCTGTCGTAACCTGCTGACGTGGGTCTGGGAGGTCCAGAACTAAACCTGTCATTAAACTAAACTTCAAAGAAACTTGCTTGAAATTAAACTACGTTCATATAGGCGTAGTGATTGGAGTTTAGGGAAATATAGGGACAAGTACCATCCATAAAGAAACAAGAAAGACTACTAAGAGACTAGAGACGGCTTCAACGACACTAAAGACGAGTGCAAAAGTGGAAAAGCAGCTTTAAAGACACATAAAGAGAGTTACTCTGACTGCAGAGAGTCAGTTATTTCCTGTACACGATGGTGAACTGAGTAGTAACTGTAATATAAATATATATATATATACTGTATACTGTATATACTGTATATACTGTATATACTGTGTGAGGGTATATAAGGTCATTACCTCACACAGCTGATGCTCTGAGACAATCATCACGTTTATTTAAATTACATGACAGGACTTAATGGCATGTGACTCACTGAGAGGGGGGAAACCCAGTAAGGCTGTCAGCCTTTAAATAGTTCCTCTACTGTAAATGTGTGTTAGCTCAGCAGTTTGGAACATATTCAGACCACAAGCTGTGAGTGGTTATTCCAGCTGATAATAACACTTTAGATCATGGGGAAGTTTCTACAGCTGTGGATATTTACATATTTAAAGAGACAGAAGTATAGGATACCGACTCGTAGGATTAAGGATGCTTACGTTAAGAAAAGTGTGAAGAAACGCTTATTTTGTATTGCTTATTCCACTAAGAAATAGCTGAACATCAGCAGGAGAGGACTCTTTAAAGTAGAGACACTACATACTGATATACACCTGAACATCAGCAGGAGAGGACTCTTTAAAGTAGAGACACTACATACTGATATACACCTGAACATCAGCAGGAGGGGACTCTTTAAAGTAGAGACACTACATACTGATATACACCTGAACATCAGCAGGAGGGGACTCTTTAAAGTAGAAACACTACATACTGATATACACCTGAACATCAGCAGGAGAGGACTCTTTAAAGTAGAGACTCTACATACTGATATACACCTGAACATCAGCAGGAGAGGACTCTTTAAAGTAGAGACACTACATACTGATATACACCTGAACATCAGCAGGAGAGGACTCTTTAAAGTAGAGACACTACATACTGATATACACCTGAACATCAGCAGGAGAGGACTCTTTAAAGTAGAGACACTACATACTGATATACACCTGAACATCAGCAGGAGAGGACTCTTTAAAGTAGAGACACTACATACTGATATACACCTGAACATCAGCAGGAGAGGACTCTTTAAAGTAGAGACTCTACATACTGATATACACCTGAACATCAGCAGGAGAGGACTCTTTAAAGTAGAGACACTACATACTGATATACACCTGAACATCAGCAGGAGAGAACTCTTTAAAGTAGAGAAACTACATACTGATATACACCTGAACATCAGCAGGAGAGGACTCTTTAAAGTAGAGACAGTACATACTGATATACACCTGAACATCAGCAGGAGAGGACTCTTTAAAGTAGAGACACTACATACTGACATACACCTGAACATCAGCAGGAGAGGACTCTTTAAAGTAGAGACATTACATACTGATATACACCTGGACATCAGCAGGAGAGAACTCTTTAAAGTAGAGACACTACATACTGATATACACCTGAACATCAGCAGGAGAGGACTCTTTAAAATAGAGACACTACATACTGATATACACTGAACATCAGCAGGAGAGAACTCTTTAAAGTAGAGACACTACATACTGATATACACCTGAACATCAGCAGGAGAGGACTCTTTAAGTAGAGACCCTACATACTGATATACACCTGAACATCAGCAGGAGAGAACTCTTTAAAGTAGAGACACTACATACTGATATACACCTGAACATCAGCAGCAGAGGACTCTTTAAAGTAGAGACACTACATACTGATATACACCTGAACATCAGCAGGAGAGGACTCTTTAAAGTAGAGACACTACATACTGATATACACCTGAACATCAGCAGGAGAGGACTCTTTAAAGTAGAGACACTACATACTGATATACACCTGAACATCAGCAGGAGAGGACTCTTTAAAGTAGAGACACTACATACTGATATACACCTGAACATCAGCAGAGAGGACTCTTTAAAGTAGAGACACTACATACTGATATACACCTGAACATCAGCAGGAGAGACTCTTTAAAGTAGAGACACTACATACTGATATACACCTGAACATCAGCAGGAGAGACTCTTTAAAGTAGAGACACTACATACTGATATACACCTGAACATCAGCAGAGAGGACTCTTTAAAGTAGAGACACTGCATACTGATAGACACCTGAACATCAGCAGGAGAGGACTCTTTAAAGTAGAGCCACTACATACTGATATACACCTGAACATCAGCAGGAGAGGACTCTTTAAGTAGAGACACTACATACTGATATACTGAAACCTAATAAGTGCAGACTCTCTGTCATGTGAGGAAACATATTTCTGTGTCTGAAAATAAACGAACCGATGTGCTCCTGATTAAAAGAAGGAATGTGACGAGACGGGAATAATTTCTCTGCTTCAGGCCGACACACCCAGGATCTGCAGCAGCATGCCGATAAGCACACACCTTTACTACACACACACTCTATAACACACACACTTTACTACACACACACTTCTCAACTTTCTCAGGGTGTGTGAAGCACATTTGAAGCCATTGCACAGAAAAAAGGGTGCAACGATATTTGAGAAATACTCGGCTGTGCTTGTAAATGAATTCAAAGAAAGGTCAAATAATTCAGACTTTAAGAAGGAACTTACCTCTTAACTTCTGATATGAAGCGTGATTAAGGTTTGTTTAATCATGTTTTAAAGTCCTGTTTTGAGGCTTATTATACATGATTAAAGTAACAAACTGACCCTGAGTCTGATTGTATTGCAAGGTTGTTTTTTATTCACTAGTTTTCTCAGATGAATCTTTAAAGAGATTTCATCACATGTCACTTGTTAGATGCTTTTATCCAAAGCGACTTACATACTCAATACTGTGGACAATCCCCACAGGAGCACTTTGGGGTGAAGTGTCTCAGGGACACAACGACATGCTGACTGCAGTGGGGTTTGAACCTGTGCTCCCCTGATCCGAACACCAACGCACAACCCACTGCGCCACGCGCCTCCAGAGATGATCTATCTCATGAAGTTTGTCGCACATAAAGACACTCAGAAGACAATAACGCGGTTACCCCTGGAATAATCCCCTTAAACACCAATGATGTCAACTCTCTTCTTTATTATAACAGGTAAAGCAGAAGTGTGTATGCCTGAGTAAAGTCCCAAAGTCATTGATGGATTAAAAGCTCCTTTCCCTTTAGCAGCTACACAACACAACAAGGACTAAACAGAAACACAGCAGGTGTGAGAGGAATACGCAGGGATTCAAACAATAGTCGTCCTTTAAACAACTCTGCAGTAGGTCATCATAAAGCGGCCGTCTTTATCTCTTTCTCAGGAAGGCGAGGCCTCACTACTGTGTGTGTGTGTGTGTGTGTGTGGGTGTGTGGGTGTGTGTGTGTGTGTTTTACTGCAGACTAAATTTACACAGCTGTCTGAGACACAAGTGTGAGTCTCACTCAGAAACTACAGCGACTTGTTTTCAGTCTCAGGATGCTTCACTGGACACCACAACACACACACACACACACACACACACACCCCTGTGAATAACATATCTGTCTGGTTTCACAGTTTCTGAGCTTCTCGTAAACTCTTCTCTCCAGATGTTTCTCTCGCTCTCGTTTCCTGACATTTAGGAATGCAGGTGGAGAAGTGAGACTGCCCTTTTTACACACACACACACGCACACACACATACACACCCACACCCACACACACACACACCACACGCACACACACACACACACACACACACCCACACCCACACACACCCACACCCACACACGCACACACACACACACACATACACACCCACACCCACACCCACACACACACCCACACACGCACACACACACACACACACACACAGTCACACACCCACACACACACCCACACACACACACACACCCACACACCACACACACACAGTCACACACCCACATACCCACACACACACACACACACACACACCCACACACACACAGTCACACACCCACATACCCACACACACACACACCCACACACACACCCACACACACACACACACACACACACACACATACACACCCACACCCACACCCACACACACACACCCACACACGCACCCACACACACACAGTCACACACCCACACACACACACACACACCCACACACACACACACACACACACACACACACACACACACCCCCACCCCCACACACACCCACACCCACACACACACACACACTTGAAAGTGTTCCAGTTTGAACTTTCTGCCAGCTTAACTCAGGAGAATCTGCACACACTAAGATCTTTTTTAGGACTTTTGGAAACCACATTTAGTTTATATTATATATATATTATTATTTACATTTTATACCCATTTGATTCTGAGGTCACACTGAAGTCCTAGAATCACTTTTAAACATTCAAGATTCAAAGAGACACAAAGAACATGCATGAATATATCGGTCTTATTTCATAATAACTATCAGTGATGCTGTTTGTGGATCAATACCATAGAACATGATATCATTGTATTACCATTCATTATTCAATATGTGTCTGCATTATTAAAGTTATATTGTGCTCCTAATATCAGGAACAATCTCCCAGAAACCTGCGACACTCACTTTATTTAAAGACTTGCTTTAATTCTTACTTTTTAAACCGGTCTTATTGTTTCAGCTTGTTGTTGTTTACTCTCTAATGCCTGCCTCGTGTGAAGCACTTCAAAATGTGCTTCATTCATAAACGTGTTGCCTTTAAATGGTCATACTGTTCTTTTGGAAACTACTGCCATGTCTTATCTTCTGAGTGTAACTCTGTACACACCTTTATCTCTGCACTGATGTTTGATCTCACACACACAGCAAACAGGAAGTGTGTGTTCTCGATGCAGGAACATGTAAACACTGGAACCGGTCCATCAGGATCTGCGTCACACTCTTCATATTTCCCTGTCTTTATTTACATATCACACATTCAAATTACTTCCAAAGAACATGTGTAAATATTTACTCATGTTCGCTTGTTTCACTGCGTTTCTCATATTAGCATCAAACGATAATGTAAACACTTTCATCGTCCAACGTTTACACATTTCTGTTGTCATGATTCACCTTAAGTTTATAAGTTATACTTCTTATAGCTGTCTTTTTGCTTCGGTTCCAGCTTCTTAGATTTAAGGATTAGTTGCTTTTCGGTTCATCCCCAGGCTTCAGCTGAAGGAAATGTCATTTAAAACCAACTTTACACAAAATGCTCATTATTTCTGGTCCTTCTCTGCATTTAGTGCGAGAGCTAAATGGTTCGTTTGCTTTAAACGACTGTAAATCCTAAAAATGATTCATAACCGTTTACTTTGCATGTCTTAGCATTAAGGATAACACATGTAAGACTTAAGACTCATTTAATGCATTTTAATACCAAAGATGGCCCGTTTTCTTAGTGTGTGTATAGCAGGAACTATACGATCAGTAAAGCACCGACACGTCACTGAGCACTGAAAGATATTTATTAGAAAAGAGGAGCAAAGCATTTTTACAAGGCGATCAGCAGCACTAAGAGCTACGATCAGGATTACCCTGCGATCAATAACAGGAGCTTCTATATCTGCAGCACAGGAGGAAACACTATATACACATACACACAGTTTAACATCAGGGACTCGTGGAGGTGTCGAGGCCCTTTCTGGACTTGAAGCTCTTGAGAGGAAGATTTGAAGCGGGAGGCGTGTGGCGCAGTGGATAGAGCGTTGGTGTTGGATCAGAGGAGCACAGGTTCAAACCCCACTGCAGTCAGCATGTCGTTGTGTCCCCGAGACACTCACCCTAATTGCTCCTGTGGGGATTGTCCACAGTATTGAGTATGTAAGTCGCTTTGGATAAAAGCCTCTAATAAGTAACATGTAATGAAGCGAGAGGTTTTTTGACGGGATATTCACTGAAGCCGAGGGAACGGCATGAGGTCTGGACTACAAAACAAACTGCGAGTGCAGAGGTGCATTGTGGGGGCTGAGGGACCTTCACCCGACTGGCCCCCAGCCCCTTTGACTTCTATTCTGTTATTTCCTGCACTACTTTAATTGTTTTATGTCTTGTATATATTTACGTTGCATTGTTGGAGGAGCCTGGGACTTCTGTATCTTCTGAGGAACCCTTTGGTTTAACGATGGATATAAAAGCCGGCCCCTCTTCACGGAGCCTTGCTCTTGTTCCGGCGCCTGCGGACCTCCTCCATCAGCTCCTTCAGGTAATTTATCTCCCTGCTGATGGCCTTCGCTCTCTCCTCCAGAGCTTCGTTCTTCTTCATCAGCTCCTCGCACTCCTCGCTCACAAGGTCCTGCTCCACCCGCTTCTTCTGCCGGTAACGAGTGGCCGCCGTCTTGTTCTGCTCCATCTTCTTCAGCTTCTTCTCCACGACTTTGGGAGCGCCGGACACCGATTTCATTTTGATGGAGATGGAGGAAGAGGAGGAGGAAGGTTCTGTTTTTTTAGAGTACGGTTTGGTCCTGGAGGAAGAGGGAAGCGTTTGAGTTGGAGGAGAAGAAAGGCGGCGAGGGGGGGAGTCGGTGAAGGACTCGATGCCTGAGTCGCTCTCACTGTCGCTGGATGGAGGAGAGGTTTTGATTGGCTGATCGGGGAGCGCATTCACTACCAATATGTGGCCTGAGGGGGGAGGAGAGGGGAGTAAAACGGGGGAGGAGAGGACATCCAGGACGTCCCCTTCACTCCCCAGTTCCAGGGTGACAGCATCGGACGGGGGCTCGGATTTCAGCACCACCACCTTATCCTCTTTAACCTCCTCCTCCAGGTGGAAATCCAGAGGGAGAGGGAGGGAGGAGTGGAAGGCGTCCAGGTCCAGGTCCATGTGGGGGTCCAGGGAGGCCAGCAGCTCCTCGGGGGAGTCGTCAGAGCCAATCAGAGACTCCAGGTCCAACTCACTCAGGTTGATTTTCTCCGACATCCAGTCCATGCCAGCGAACGCATCGTCTGCCGAGAGAGAGGAGAGTCCTTTAGTTTATATATACATAACTACATGAATATCAGTGTTAGCCAACGTTTAAGACTATTTCAACCTTTTAGGAAATGACCCGCAGAAAACCTGTACAAACCAATCTATGAAATAACAAACACTGATTTGACCGGCGTCTTAGATGATTGATCACTGAAATGATAAAGTGCTGGAATCTGTTTGACATTCAATAATGACCTCAAACGTTAATTACAATGTGAGTCTCACACCCGTTGACTTTAACAGACGCCAAGAACCACAATCATTACAACAAAGAGAACACGTCACTGAGAAACGCCATTTAACTGAACCAGTTTGACACACACACACACGAGACAGAAAGACACACACACACACAGAGAGAGAAAGACACACACACAGAGAGACAAACTCACAGAGAGAGAAAGACACTCACACACACACGAGACAGAAAGACACACACACACGAGACAGAAAGACACACACACACAAGAGACAAACTCACAGAGAGAAAGACACACTCACACACACAGAGAGAGAAAGACACACACACACACACACACACACACAGAGAGAGACACACACACAGAAAGACACACACAGAGAGACAGAAAGACACACACACACACACACACACAGAGAGAGACACACACACACACACACACAGAGAGACAGAAAGACACACACACACACACAGAGAGACACACACACACACAGAGAGAGACAGAAAGACACACACACACACACACAGAGAGAGAAAGACACACACACACTAACCAATGACTGTTGTTCAAACCAAACACACACCTACTCATTACCGAGGCCTGTCATTGTGTCTGAACTCAGTTTGTACCACGACCTTCAAAGACTTCCAGCTCAGATGGAGGAATGACCCGAAAGAGAGGGACAGTGACCTTGAGAGCAATTAGCTTTACCATCTGGAGACACCGTTAAACCTTTAGGAGATTTACTGACACCAAACAGCCCGTAAAACATTCACAAGTCTCCTCTCAGCGCGGCTTTCAATGATTTCCACATTACAGCTCACTGAAGGAGAGAGTTTCTAACCTTACTTTTAAATCAGCTTTAATTTAGGTAATGATTAACCCATCTCTAATCACAGTCTCCGTTTATGGACTTCAGTGCTACTAATCTTCTGTTGCCTTTGTTTTTTGTTTGTTAGGAATTAGGTCTAAAACAACGTAAGGATGGGTACATTCAAGACTTTTCCTAATTTAATACAAGACCACTTTATAGCTATCTGGATGCCATATTGTGAGATCATCTTTTTGTTATTCTACAGTTACAGTTAAACATGTTATTTCAATATTGTCTTTATATACAGAACCCAATTTCCCCACTAGAATAAATGGAGTATTCTGCCTTTTAAACAGGGGTGTTGAAATTAATCGTTTCTACGATGCATCGTGACGTGGACGATTCTGCATCGATGCAGGGACAGAACATCATCATTATAGCATAGTAACGTTGCTTCCTGATCTGTTTTGTTTTTCTGTCACACGAATATCAAATTGGTCGGTGAAGCAGAGATCAGGGAACAGACGTGACAGCGGCACAGCGACTCCACACACAGAGCAGTCTGCTTTATCCACCAACACCAGCACAGAACCGACGGCAGAAGGACCCGCTCTGAATCAGTCCGTGTCGCTGCGGCTCAGACACACATCGATTTATGTTTTTGAAAAACACTCGTCGGCATGTCAGGTTTTTGGTGGATTTAATCAAGTCTTGGATTGCAGAGTATGAATTTCCTCTTGCTATTTTCAGAACATATACGTGTGTAAAGTTTGTGAAGGGAAAGCTTCCGCGATCACCGTCTCCTCTACTGCTCCAAACCCCGCCCCCCTAGTTTGTATATGCGGTTGTAAATACTCCTGTTGTCTGCTGTGTTCAGACTCAAGTCATGTTAGTGACGCCACATTCAGGACCTTCAGTGTCCTTTTTGAACAGAAGGCCGTTGCTAGAAGCTGCAGCTAGACTGCAGAAGCATTAGTTTTTGAGGATGGAACAAGTTCACACAGATATATGGAGGCTAGACCTATACAATTGGTTTATAATTTAATGTCAAGACATTTATGTTATTGATTTCTGACACACTTTCTAAATAATAAAAAGGAGAGTTCATATTTATTTACTGCATGTATTCATTGATGAAAAAGAAGCCATGTTATGCATCGTGATATCGAATCGTGAGACCAGTGAAGATGCACAGCCCTACTTTTGAACACTTCTTAAATATTGATGGAATTCATTTTAACACCAACTAAGAAGACTTTGAGTATCCGGGGAAACCTTGAAGAGTATTTACTCTAAATATACAGAAAAATGGTCTCTCACCGCTGCAGGGCTCTGCTCCTGTCAGGGCGTAGAGCAGCCAGGGGAGGGGGTCCTCGGAGGCTTTGGTTCCCCGGAACAGGGAGGGGTGGGAGGGGGGAGGAGGGGAGGAGGAAGAGGAGGAGAAAGAGAGGGGGGGCGAAGCTGGAGCTTTCCCCTCTAGAGAGCAGGAGGGGAGAGAGAGCTTCTTCATCTTCATCGTCCAGAAGGGGCCCCATGGGGTCAGCCGTCAGAAACGAGGGCCCTGTGGACGAGGGGCCGTTAACATCTTACTTTGTGAACAATATATTGATTTAGTTTGTCGAGCACATGCTGCCTGGTGCTCAGCTGGAGTTTTACTATTACAACTTTGAGACTACTCGGGGACAGTTTCATCCCACAAGACTGTTCAACACCTGAACTAAGAACATCCATAACATTCATCTGGTTACAACTTATATATATCAATATTCCAATTACTTGTATATAGACTATTCTGCACTATTTCTATTGTATCTGTTTTGTTGTGTTGCTCAACTAGGGCCGCTCGATTATGGCAAAAATCATAATCTCGATTATTTGGGTCAATAATTGATATCAAGATTATTAAAAACGATTATCCATTTACTTTGAAAACATGCATTTATTGAAAAAAAAAAGATTTGAACAGTATGTTTTTAACAGTATGTTTTTAACAGTTGATTACCCTGAACTTTAAGTATAATTCAACTGAAAAACCAATTAAAAAAAAAAAAATCGTTTTATTTCGATGACGTTGTTTTCAATGCAAACCTGAGGCTCCTCCAACAGAGACAATACAACAGATACAATAGTGCAGGTAAATAAAACACTTCCCAGCGTGTTACCCAAACTAAAGGCTCAGTATAAATGAGTGTCTTTGTGGAAACGACACTAACCTAAGTACAGGGCCTCCACGTCCTCCAAGGCCAGGCAGAGCGTCATCGCGGCTGCTCGGGGTTTTCAGGGAGAATAGAAATAAAAACGAGTCCGATATCGAGTCGAGGCGGTCGGGCCTGCTGTCGACGGCAGCAAAGCTGAGGGTGATTGCCGAGAGAGACCTGGGGGGAAAAGGGAAATGTTGTAGACATCGTTTTAGATTAGCAACCCCACACTTTAAAAGTTATTTTAGTCTTTATTATTTATCTACCTTTATATTATTTTATAGGTCTTAATCTTTTTATTTGTATTTCTGTTGTACTGATATGTTCACTTTGTTTTTACATGTTATATTATTGCATCGACTCTTGCGTCTTATCTGTCGGAGAGAAATCATTATTTATTTTATTTGTATTATCGCACCTTTTACCTCCTTGTGTCTCTGAACCTGATCAAATGTTATATTCTGCTGCATGGACCTTTAAAGTTCTTAAATGATCTGAGGGGAATTTCTTGTGATTTTAACTTGTGACGTGTCATCTTGTAAAGCGCTTTGAGCTGCACGTGCTGTATGAAAAGTGCTGTATAAATAAAGCTTTTTTAAGTGTGCACTTTATGGACTTTTGTTTATCTGCAAAGATGATCATATTTATCTCATCTGCACAATGAATACTTTTGGTACTTTAAGTATATTTTGATGCTAATACTTTAGTACTTTTACTTGAGTAACATTTTGAATGCAGGACTTTTACTGTAACAGAGTATTCCTACACTCTGGTACTTCTCCTTTACTCAGGTACAGGATCTGAGTACTTCTCCTTTTATTCAAGTACAAGGTCTTTGTACTTCTACTTTTACTCAAGTACAAGGTCTGAGTACTTCTACATTTACTCAAGTACATGATCCGAGTACTTCTACTTTTACTCAAGTACAGATCCGAGTACTTCTACTTTTACTCAAGTACAGATCCGAGTACTTCTCCCTCCTCTGGTCTCGTTAATGCTGTTAGCATGTGGGGGGATGGGAGGCTAATTTTGGGCTAATCCGTTCGTCTGAGGTGACAAAGCTGTGTAGAAAAGAAGAAACGCCCCGCCCTCCACCGGGGGATAACATTGCCTAATTTGGTCATGCTCTGGCTGGTAGCCCAGCCCACCTCGTACGTCTCGGCAAGATATGGGAGGGGTAACCGCCATTTTCACAACAGAGCAGGAAAGACAAAAAAATACAGCGCGCCATTTTGGACACGCCACGTTGACATGTGTTCATTATTCAAACATTACTTGTGTTTAAAATCACTCAAACTGTGTTTTAAATGTGGAATAAATGACTTTAAATAGGGAGGTTTGACAGTTTAATGTATAGCGAGACGACCGTTAAAGCCTGTCTCGCGAGCGTTCTAACTCCAACTGACAGTTTGTGTAATTTGACACCGACACTCAAAAACAGGAAATATCCACAACATTAATGTCAATATTATTACTTATATTTCCCCTAAATATTTAAATAATTATATCACAAAGATAGAAACCTCTGCTTTTTATTTACCCCCATTGTTTCTCACACCACGGATGATTACATTTAGATTTAAATATAAATGCTCCTTTTGTAATTCGGATATTTAAAAATTAGAACATCTTTTCTTATAATTTATTTTTATTCTTTTCAAATATGTCGGGATGCTTTCCCGTATTTAGTTAACTTATAATGAGAAAAACATCCCAGTCTTAACATATGATAGTATAAGATATGGCATTGAATAACAAAACAAACATTACTAATTTGATTATATTGGCAAGATATTTTATACACAAATGTCACTTTCTCAAAATGTCCCAAGTATTTATTGATTTTCCTAAGAACATTAAATTCTACAGTTAAATTGTACAAAAAACGTATAAAAGCACAACAACTTTACACATTTCTTAACACCTTTAAACAGTTTTTAACAAGGCAGATTCCTCGTTGTGTAAAAACCAAGTTATAATAATAAATACAAGAGAAATACTTCCGGCGTGTTGCCAGAAATAGCATCTGTTCTAACTTCAACTGACAGTTTGTAATTTGATACTGACAGTCACAACTGCAAATATAAATGAAGATATCAAGAGGAATACTTACGCCATTTTGCCAGAAATAGCCAATGCACTTTGCCTTTGCACTGCCGAGTTAATGCCGATGCAGGAGAGCCACTGCACGCCGTTAAAATGCCATGTTAGCGGGATAGATTTCACTGAGGGTCGGCGTTCACATTTAAATCTGAATTAACGAAGACTGTCGGTGTTTGCATTTCAATCTGGAGTGGACGAGGTGGAGGGAGTCACGCTAATTTATATAGAGCCGAAGCACCGCCGGGTGTATTCCTCCGCGGTATCAGTCCGCGGGAAGCGCTTGATTTCAGTGACAGCGCAGCCGGGCAGTTTGAATCAGTTGACACAAACAATGAATAATAAACGAAATAAAACAAAAGATAAAAAAGGGAAGAAGTTATTTAAATGAACAGAAGAACATTTGAGAAAAAAAGTCCAATAAAAAGAGGGTTTGCCTGCTGATGGTGAAGCATTTGTTATTTTAATTCATGTTTAACTCTTTAGCACATTTTTCACAGGGCAGATAACACAAACACACCACTTGACGCATCACGAGTCTGGCCTGTGATTGGTTGGATTCATTACGTCTACAAAGCTGACAAAATAGATCCATATGGAGCTTTAAACCTACCCGAGGGCTCCCTTACCTCAAATGTAGGTCAAATGCAAAATGTAAACATTGGGAAAGAAAGGGCGAAAGACGGACTTTAGGAGAGGTTTTATTCCTAACATTGACTCTTATTTTACATTTCATGTCCTAAAAGAGCTTTTCTGTTTATAATATGTAACGAAAATGCAAAGAAAGAATATTAAATAATCATTTATTTGTTTTATTCCAAATTAAACAGGTCTTAAGCATAATGTATTCTATTCAAATTAACAGATAAACTAAACATAAGAAGACTATATATATATTATATTTAGTTCTACCTCCAAATGTGCGTATATGTATATGTGTGTCTATGTATGTGTGTCTCTACTTTATAGAGTCCTCTCCTGCTGATGTTCAGCTGTATATCAGTATGTAGTGTCTCTACTTTAAAGAGTCCTCTCCTGCTGATGTTCAGGTATATCAGTAGTGTCTCTACTTTAAAGAGTCCTCTCCTGCTGATGTTCAGGTGTGTATCAGTATGTAGTGTCTCTACTTTAAAGAGTCCTATCCTGCTGATGTTCAGGTGTATATCAGTATGTAGTGTCTCTACTTTAAAGAGTCCTCTCCTGCTGATGTTCAGGTGTATATCAGTATGTAGTGTCTCTACTTTAAAGAGTCCTCTCCTGCTGATGTTCAGGTGTATATCAGTATGTAGTGTCTCTACTTTAAAGAGTCCTCTCCTGCTGATGTTCAGGTGTATATCAGTATGTAGTGTCTATACTTTAAAGAGTGTATGTATATATTTGTATTCTCTGGGATAGTGAGAAACTACATTTCGATATGTGTAACACAAAAAGAGGAATTGACAATAAAGATATCAAACCATCAAAGGAAGTATTTTATGGAATAACTTTAAAAGTGAAATTCAAACGCACTTCATAGATTAAAAGCAATATTTAATGATCAAAACATATACAGCTGAGTTATATATAAGAGGGTGTACAGGAGTTTTGGTTGGGTCTATTTAATAAGGTGTCTAAACCTGATGAACCCGGCTGTGTCGCCCCCTGGAGTTCATCTGGAGGTATTACACTATATCCCACTTCAGAACAGAAGAAGTATGAGAAGATAATCACTTCATTTAGATATATAAGAGCACACAGTTGAGTAAAACCTTTCATGCAGAAAGGTACAGAGACCTTATATCTATATAACATATTCAAATATATATATATCAAGGCCACAATTTACAGATTTGAGCATGAATTTAAAATTGGTCCTCTCAATTAAATACTTTGTGTGCAAAATATAGTAATTAATATAGTATTTAAGGCAAATAATTAATACAATCGGATCAATGTTTTGATTAATTTGTGCAAAAGATCAGTGCAAATGTTATGTTTGTATAATTATTTGTATGCTAGCTCGTGTTTTATTTCAATACTTGTATTCGATTTTATTTTAGGTTTGAGGGGAGATGGAGTTTAACCTGGGATATAGTTTAGCCCAATTGAATTCAATGTCTTAATTCTATAGACATGTATTCGTTTTTTATTTAATTTAGTTCTAGTATGAAGCGTCTGTGATGGAAATCTATTCCCAGGATAAGTACGTTTTCAGATTCAGATTAAAGAACCACATTGCCCCACGCAGCAGCTAAATACACAAGATGTGTCAACAGTGGTGTCTGTATGTAAGTATAAGACTTTTTAAATATGCAAATTAAGTCTGTATCTGTTACTCTGCTGCACAGTAACGCTTGCCCCTCTTGTTTGTTTGTTTGTTCACCATGTAAAGCAGGCTTGGGTCCCTTGAAAGGCGCTATACAAATGTAATAGAGTGGGTTAGTGACGAGTCCTAAACCCGGAAGTGAGTCAGCATTTCACCACTTCCTGTTCCCTGGTCTCAGAGCCAATGGGATTCTCCATAGGGTTTAGGAAAATATCTGGAAATAAGGTCTGTGGTTGAGACACATTGAAGAGACGGATCACGTTTTGTTCTAGGACATTAAATCCATCAGCAGTGACCCCACTGGTGATTTCTGAAGAGTTGACGTGTCTGAAAAACGATGGTTGTTACCAAGTGGCTGAATAGGACTACAGCAGTTGTGGAGGACGTTGTACGTCATTACGCCGAACACGTGAACACTCCTCTAAGTTAGTTTGCCCTGTTCTGCTTGAGAGAAAGTACCTGCCTCCTGCAAAGTGTTCAAACAAACGCTTCAACTTGTTCCATTTAGAATCTGTATGTTTGAATATTGATCTGAAGTTGGCGTGACGTTGAAGTCGTGCTGCTGGACTCGGCTGTAGTTCCTTTTTATAGCATAGCGTTAGCATTTTGCTTCTGGAGATTAGATTTATGATTAGAAAATTATAAAAGTAGGGTAGACATGTTGAGATTATCCGGCTGAACAAAACGTGCATTTATCAAACAGGTTCGTTTTCCACAGATGTTATTTCCAGCTATTTTCCAAAATCCTGTGGAGAAATCCCGTTGCTTTTTTGTCGAGGGAACCAGCTTACTTCCGGGTAAATACGTCATCCCTGCACCGCTCTATCTATTATTATTATTATTATTATTAATATTAATATTATTATTATTATTATTATTATTATTATTATTATTATTATTATACCATTAAATTATATCTGTTACTCTGCTGCACAGTAACCCTTGAATAGGTCGTAGAGTTCGTCCAGGCCTCTGTTCAGCTCCTCTGTCAGTTTCCGGATCTTTGTGGCCAGCCCCGACTCCAGGACCTGCTTCTTCTTCTGCTTCTTCTTCTGCTGCTTCTTCTCGGCGAATTGGAGGTCCATGCCGAGGGCCAGACCCTCCATCAGCCCGGAGGCATGGCTGTGTGCCTCGAGGGCCAGAGCTCTGACCCCCGCGGAGGCTGTGAGCATCACCATGCTGGCTGCTCTCCCCCCCCCCTGAGAGGCCTCGCTAAGGGAGGGGAGGTCGTGCCGCTGCAGATGATCCATGCCCTGCTGGATGAAGCTCAGGCTCTCCTGCAGCTTCCCCATGATCTGCTGGAACTCCTCGAAGGTCTTATCGATCTTCTTCTTGCCCTGATCCACGTTCGCCTGCAGGAAAAAAAGACAGCAGCTTTAAAGGTCTCCTATTATACAATTTTTTAGGCATATATTGTAGGTCTCAGATATATAAAAATGTGTAAAGAAACGTGTCTATGAAGTGTTTTGCTGAAAATACCAAACAGATCATTCTAGCTCATATCCCTCTATTTCAGCCCTGTTACTAAAGTGCTGATTCTGGGTGGTGATGTGAAGTCATGTGACCCTGCTGTAGTTCCTTTATAGCTCAACATTAGCCGCCTTTAGCTTAGCGGTCGTGAAGTCATGTGACCATGCTGTAGTTCCTTTATAGCTCAACATTAGCCGCCTTTAGCTTAGCGGTCGTGAAGTCATGTGACCGTGCTGTAGTTCCTTTATAGCCCAACATTAGCCACCTTTAGCTTAGCGGTGGTGACATGAAGTCATGTGACTGTGCTGTAGTTCGTTTATAGCCCAACATTAGCCTCCTTTAGCTTAGCGGTGGTGACGTGAAGTCATGTGACCGTGCTGTAGTTCGTTTATAGCCCAACATTAGCCACCTTTAGCTTAGCGGTGGTGACCTGAAGTCATGTGACCTTGCTGTAGTTCGTTTATAGCCCAACATTAGCCTCCTTTAGCTTAGCGGTCGTGAAGTCATGTGACCGTGCTGTAGTTCCTTTATAGCCCAACATTAGCCTCCTTTAGCTTAGCGGTGGTGACGTGAAGTCATGTGACCGTGCTGTAGTTCGTTTATAGCCCAACATTAGCCACCTTTAGCTTAGCGGTGGTGACCTGAAGTCATGTGACCGTGCTGTAGTTCGTTTATAGCCCAACATTAGCCTCCTTTAGCTTAGCGGTCGTGAAGTCATGTGACCGTGCTGTAGTTCCTTTATAGCCCAACATTAGCCGCCTTTAGCTTAGCGGTGGTGACGTGAAGTCATGTGACCGTGCTGTAGTTCCTTTATAGCCCAACATTAGCCACCTTTAGCTTAGCGGTGGTGACGTGAAGTCATGTGACCGTGCTGTAGTTCCTTTATAGCCCAACATTAGCCTCCTTTAGCTTAGCGGTGGTGTCTTAAAAAACGCATACATAAAAGAAGCTAAATAAGACTAATAAAGGTCCTCATGTAAACACGAGATTATCCATCTAAACAAAACGTGCAAGTATCATAAACTAAAATCACATGGACGAATCCCATTGGGCTAGGAAGATGCTGCCTTCAGGCGTTGTCTGTATTTGGGAGAGTTTCTGGTCACCTTGTGTGCGATGGCGGCGGAGGCTCCGGTGATCCCCCCCGCTGCCATCACCCCGACGCCGGCGACCATCAGCAGCAGCGAGGCTCCCGCGGTGAAGGGAGCCAGAGCGACACCTGCAACTGCTGCCACCCCCCCCAGCGCTGACGTCGCTCCGCCTGTGATGCCCGCTATCTTTGTCCCCTTTGACACCTGCAACAAAATTAAATGTAGGAATAGAATACAAAAATTAAAAAACTAAAGAATACAAGTAAAATTGAAAAAATTTAAGAATTAAAACATTGAAATTATTAAAATGAAAAAAAGAATTAAGAAAATTACCAATGAAAAAAATAAAAAATACAAATTGAAAAAAGTTAAAAAATGTAAGAATACAAAACTTAAAAGTACAAATAAAAAAATTGTAAGAATTTAAAAGTTAAAATTACAAAAATAAAACATTACAAAAATTAACAATAACAAACAAAATAATAATAAAAAAGTAAACATTTACATAAAATAGTTATGTTAATGTCAATAATGAACTGGAGAAGTTTCATGGTGATATCTGATAGTCACAGTTTTTACCTTCACCACCTGCAGTGTGCACAACATGTATTTGAACAGATGTTTTCTGGTTACCTTGTCTAAGTTGTCCGCGATGCAGAGCAGCTCCTGGGTGTGTTTGTTCAGAGTTTTTCCGTGTTCAGAAAACAGGAGGATGAAACGCTGGATAGCTTTATACAGATTTTCAGCTTGAGCTTTGATGATCCTGCAATAATCAGATTAGTACTGTAAAAAAGTCTAAAACAAGCGTTTATGACACTTACACGTTTAGTTCAGCAGGATAATCTCCACATATTAACACCTCTTCATGATTTCTGAAGTAAAAAGCTAACATTGGGCTATAATGGAACTACAGCACGGTCACATGACTTCACGTCACCACCCGCTAAGCTAAAGGTGGCTAATGTTGGGCTATAATGGAACTACAGCACGGTCACATGACTTCACGTCACCACCGCTAAGCTAAAGGTGGCTAATGTGGGCTATAAAGGAACCACAGCACGGTCACATGACTTCACGTCACCACCGCTAAGCTAAAGGTGGCTAATGTTGGGCTATAAAGGAACTACAGCACGGTCACATGACTTCACGTCACCACCGCTAAGCTAAAGGTGGCTAATGTTGGGCTATAAAGGAACTACAGCACGGTCACATGACTTCACGTCACCACCGCTAAGCTAAAGGTGGCTAATGTTGGGCTATAAAGGAACTACAGCACGGTCACATGACTTCACGTCACCACCGCTAAGCTAAAGGCGGCTAATGTTGGGCTTTAAAGGAATTTATGTACTTACTTTGTCTCCTCCGCTCCTTTAAGTTCTCTTAACAGATCTGTCCAGGCTGTAAGTCAATGAAACTGTACTTTAGAAAATGTAACACAGCCTCCTTTGTTATTTGGTTTTAGCAACCTGAGTGTTGCTCCCACCTGTCTGCTGGAGTTGTGGAGCCCTTTGAGGCGGCAGCGGAGGAGGTTGGGACCTACAGTTTACAGTTTCAGTCACCTGAGAAAAGGAAAATCAAGCTTTATTAATACAAAAATCTCCCGGTGTTGATGTTTTGCGGGAAGTTCTTTGAATTGCCAACAGTTAAATTATATAGATTTTGCAACAGAAAATAAGAAGTAAACATTACCTTCACTATTTCCATGTACTCATTTTCTACTGCATGTTTCTTGATGGTCCATCTCTTTGGAGCGACGGGCGGAGGAGTCACACCTCGCTGACGACAAAAGAAATACGTATGAATTCATGCCGTTGCTGCTCATATGTGACGTTTTTAAATAATACATACATTTTTTGGAGTATGTCAAATATTTAAATAAATTCAAGGCACTTGTTTTATCCGCAGGGGGTAATTTGTAGAGAAGTACAGTAACACAAATATTTAAAAAGTAACTGTATTATGATAATAAGTGTCCGGACCAAAGAAGACCTTGTTTGGTGATTGGTATTTTAAGTATAAATACTAATACACACACAAAATATATATTTTTTAATTTGAACTGTGTACTTTATTAAAGATGATATTATACACTATTATTATTCATAACAATAATCACAAACATATATAATTAAAATAAATAACTGTACATGTGTGGTTTTGTGCTCCTGATGTTTCCACATGAATGATCAAATAAAATACATTATTATTATTTTATTAATAATATTAATAATAATAATAATAATAATAATAATAGTAAAAACAATATAATAATACAATAAAAAAAATGTATAATCATAAAAATAATAAAATAATACAATAATTAAGAATTAAAACATAGAAATAATTAAAAGGAAAAATTGACAAAAGGAAAAAAAATAAAAAATGTAAAAGTGAAAAAGTAAAACATTTAGGAAATAAAGGAATGTAAGAATAAAAAAATAAAGTAAAAATTGAAAAAAGTAAAAAATGTTAGAAGAAAATAAAATAATAATGAAGTGTTTCCTCTGACCTCGGCTCTGGTCGGAGACTTTTCCGGCTCGTTTTCCGGCTCGTTGTCCTCACTTTTATCTGAAGGGAGAACCTTTCTCCTCGGGGCGGGAACAGGACGAGTTATCTGCAGAAGAATAAATAAAAGAAATGCTTCATAAAACATTTATTATATCAAACAAAACTGCACTTTTTCAACCACTGTCGATGTTAAGGAAGTTTATTATTAAGATATTTAGAAATCTCTTAAAATCAGGCCATGTGAACTTTGTAAATATTTTTTTTTAAAGCATCTTGTTACGTGCCGTAGTGGGTGCCGTGTTGCGTGTCTCTCTCTCCCCCTGATTGACTCCCTCCAGGAGCAGCCTCTCCCTCAGGTGCTCCCAATCCCCAATCAGGGCCTCCATAAAGGACCTGAGGAAGGCTGCAGTCTCTGGCCGTTTCTCAATGTCGAGTAAACCTGCTGCAGAGCCACGATTTCAAGTATACTACGTCATCGAGTGGCTCTGCAGCAGGTTTACTCCACATTGAGAAACGGCCTCTCTCTCCTCCTCTGGCTGTGTGTGCAGCATGTGTGCTGTAGTGTAGTGTCTCTGTGTGAGGCCTGCTAGTTTAACCTGTGTTCTGCTAATTGTTAGGAGAAGTGCTCCAGTGTGTCGTTGTGTATTGTTTTACTTTAGTCACTTTCTTTTAGGAGAAAGTCGTTCTTAGTTTACCTTACGTTTACTTTGCAAACTGGCTGGTGAGCCCTCTTTACTTTTGGATTATTAAACCTTGTGGCTTCAGCACTCAGTTTCCTCTTTTCTTTCTCTCTCCCAGTTATTTTGTTGCTTCCCTTTGTGCCTCTAGTCCAGGAGGGAACGTAACTATCTTCTTTGCTGATTTTTATTACATCACATGTCATTTGTTAGACGCTTTTATCCAAAGCGACTAACATACATTCAGTACTGTGGACAATCCCCACAGGAGCACTTTGGGGTGAAGTGTCTCAGGGACACAACGACATGCTGACTGCAGTGGGGTTTGAACTTGCTATCCCCTGATCGAAGTCCATCATACTATCCACTGAGCCATCAAATACATGTTTGTGTTGTGAGAAAAACCTCAACATGAAACTGACAGTATCATCTGCGTGAAGACGTGAAGGAATCCTGTAAATCTCGTCAGACGTGATTTTAACCACCTCGTTATTTTTAGCCTCTGATTTACTGCTTTCACTTTTACTTTGACTAAAAGGAAGAGACCGCTCAGGTAGAGACCTGAGCGGTCTCTACCTGAGCGGACTCTACCTGAGCGGACTCTACCTGAGCGGTCTCTACCTGAGCGGTCTCCACCTGAGCGGACTCTACCTGAGCGGTCTCTACCTGAGTGGTCAGGTAGAGACCGCTCAGGTAGAGACCGGTCTCTACCTGAGCGGTCTCCACCTGAGCGGACTCCACCTGAGCGGTCTCTACCTGACCACTCAGGTAGAGACCGGTCTCTACCTGAGCGGTCTCCACCTGAGCGGACTCCACCTGAGCGGTCTCTACCTGACCACTCAGGTAGAGACCGGTCTCTACCTGAGCGGTCTCTACCTGAGCGGTCTCTACCTGTCCGGTCTCCATGCTGTGTGTCCGTCAGGAAACACGCTGTTTACAAACAGTTCCAGCAAACATCCACTGATAAACTGCGATGGTAACCTCATGATAACCTCATATGTTTTAACTTAGGATCAAACCTGTGTTACAAACCTGTGTTACACACTCCCCCTCACGGAGGGGGAGTGTGTAGGGGTAGGGTGTAGGGCGTGGTTTGGGATTGGGCTTAGTTAAGTTTCGTTGCCTTGCTCCGCTCTGGGGGGGGGGGGGGGGGGAGTGTGTTGGGGCGCCACTGGTGGTGATGAAAGCTGGTTCGAGGGGCCCCCAGTGAATGTTTGCCTAGGGCCCCCAAATACTCTAGGATCGCCACTGACTCAACCTACCTGGAAAAAAACGTGATTCTGATTCTGAGGTCGTTTTCTTTTGTATTTCCAGAGTTCATGTAAATAATCGTCTAAATCTTAACGTTTAATAGTTTCTATTGTTTCTATTTTTGGTTGTTTTTCTTACTTTTTTTAATCTCCTTTAACTGTATTTAAGTAAGCACCATGTACACAAAGGGAAGTGTGTGTGTTTGTGTGTGTGTGTGTGTGTGTGTGTGTGTGGGGGGGGGGTGTGTGTGTATGTGGGGGGGTGTGTGTGTGTGTGTGTGTGTGGGTGTGTGTGTGTGTGTGTGGGGGGGGTGTGTGTGTGTGTGTGGGGGGGGTGTGTGTGTGTGTTTGTGTGTGAGGAAGGCTGCACTCCTTCTCCTCTGGGCTGCATGTGTCTCTGTGTGAGGCCTGCTAGTAACCTGTGTTTTATTGAGACGTGCTCCAGTATGTCTGTGTATTGTGTTACTTGAGTCACTTTCTGTTATATGTATATGTAACAAAACCCTGACTCTGTTTTTGTTTCTGACGTTGAATAATAGCTTTATAAATTAATGTGACGTCGATAATAATCTGCTTTTTTCACAGAAAATTACGATTTAATTTTTTTAAAGAATATTCTCCCTCGTTAAAAACTCATCTGAATTCATCAACATGCACTTTTAAAACAATTAAAGAAATTGCACTTTTTATGTACGTTTCTTTTCATGCGTTCAAATCACATAAAACGATTTTCATTGAATTTTAAAGCTTCCTTTTATTCAATATGAACATATTTTATTGATATTTCGGCTTTTTTTTGGTTGAAAAGTCTTATTTATTTTCAACAGATTAGATATCAGTTGACCTCATGACTCAAACCAATGCAGCATTATATCAGTACACTTTAAAGGCAGGACACCTGAGCTTTTTCTACCTTATGTGGATATCTTTGTGTAAATTCTGCAGTTTTTAATAAAAGAAACCAGATCTCATAATTTTCAGTATCTTTGCACTGAATGCTTCAAGTTGCTTCTTCATGCATGTTTAACTAGGATTAAGGACGACAATTTTGCTCCAAAAGTGCAGTGATGACACACAATCGTGCTCATATGTGCGCGTATTAAAGTCGGATTGAAATTTGAGCAACGAGACATTTCTAGTGTCAACCTCTGGACGTCATTCTGCGAAGCAGCAAAACTCTACAAACTACTGACTCAAACTGCAGAGAATACCTCTTTAAACGTGCATTATCTCACGTGTTCTGCAGCATTTTACTTTAAAGGCAATGCAGCTCAATAATCTCTAGCACAAACGAGTGTTTTCCCTTACCTTGGACATGCTGCTGTGCAGGGAGTCGCTCTCCTTCTGAACACTTTCGTTCTCACAGACAAAGAAATCCTAAAACAATAAACAGGTTGGACGTGAAAGCGATTCAACATCTCACAAATACTGCTGTCATTCATCTCTATTCATGCATCAGAGCCGAGTGTGTGTGTGTGTGTGTGTGTGTGTGTGTTTGTGTGTGTTTGTAACAGTTCGTGTGTAAGTGTGCGCAACAGTGTGACAGTGTGTGTATGCATGTGTGTGTGACAGTGTGTGTGTGACAGTGTGTGTGTGTCTGACACTGTGTGTCTGACAGTGTGTGTGTGACAGTGTGTGTGACAGTGTGTGTGTGTGTGTGTGTGCAGGAAAACACCTGCTCAGATTCAACCTATAAAAACATTTCTCCTCAGTCTTTGTGAGAGACATAAACAGGAGGTTCAAGTGGAGAAAATCCAGTCCAGAAACCCGTTGACATCCACCAAACGGTTCCTGAAGAGTTTTTCTGTTTTTAGGGTGCGCTTCATTTCCTCTCCTCCACAGTCCTGCCGAAGTACTCCTTCTGGAACTCTTTCTCCGTGAACAAGGACTCTTTCTCCGGGGTCTTCGGAGCGGTATTCATGCATCTGCATTCCTGCCGTCTACACACCCGTTAACATCCCTTCTGCTGGAATGAGAAATATCCTATAACTTCACACCCATGATGTCCTGCAGCTAAGAGAACTATGAATCTGTACTTTTGAGTTATTGCAAACAGCAGAACATTTAGTAATCCTCTTCTGCAGACGCCATGCGACCGCTACAGCTAAATCTAAATGATGTGTTTTGCACTTATTTTACAATGCTTTGGATAAAAGACTCAGCTAAAGGCTTTTAGGTGAGTCTATGTATTATTATATACCTTACTTCTTCCTTCTCTCTGTCTGTACCTGTGTACTCTCATGTTCCGAATAACCAGCTTCCCCCAAATTTCTTTTTGGTGTCTTTCTACGCTGGGATCCTGAGTCCTGAGTCCTGATCTGAGTCCTGATCTGAGTCCTGGACTTCGAGTCGTGGCTGAACCTGTCTCTGCGTCCTGCCTGACTCTCATCATACTACTTCCCTGATGGCTCCCACAGATTATGGACATCCTGGTGGATTCATCTTCTTATTACAGACACATGCATTTCCAAACATTTGGTCTATATGCTGTAAATGTATTATCTCTTCGATTTACACACGGCATCTATTGCAGTCTGTCCGTCCTGGGAGAGGGATCCCTCCTCTGTTGCTCTCCCTGAGGTTTCTCCCATGTTCCCCTTTAAACTGTGGGTTTCTCTCTGGAAGTTTTTCCTTGTACGATGTGAGGGTCTAAGGACAGAGGGTGTCGTATTGTCTACTGATATTCTGTACAAGCTGTGAAGTCCACTGAGACAAATGTAACATTTGTGATATTGGGCTATATAAATAAACATAGATTGATTGATTGATTATTATTGATATAAAACAGAATCTCCAGATTTAAGACGTTGAAAACTTACTTTTTGTATTCAACAACAAATCAATTAACACTTATTCTTCTATCAATTGTCTCATCTGATTCGTTGCAGCAAAATAAAATGTTTTTATTTCATTAAACTCTAGAACAAACTGATTGGAAATGTGACTGAAAACCAACAGAAGAAATCAGAACATTTTAACTGTTTTATTTCTGGGTCTTTCCAATTAAATATAAGCAAGTTATCAAGTGTAACGTCGCCATGAACTTAAAAACTATCATGCTATTTTTAGCCATATATTATGGGTCTAAGATATATAAAAAAATATATAAAAACATGTCTCTGATGTGTTTTGCTCAAAATCCAAACAGATCATGCATTTTAAAATCCCTCATATCCCTCTGTTCCAGCTGCTATTCTGGGTCCTTAGCTTGAAAAAAAAGAGGAGGCGGAGCTATTGCCTGATCAGAATTCTACCGGAGATAAAGTTAAATTCTGCTGTGATAAAACGCCATCCTGTTCTAAACCACATCAAGGATTATTTCTGAAACAGTATGGAGCTCAAATGCTTTTTCTCTTGCGGGTTTATCACAAGGTGAGTTCCTTTTTATATTTCCTGCTTTTTAAACACACGTGCTCTCCAGTACAGGTTAGCTCCGAGTGTTAGCGATGCTAATGTAAACAAAGACGAGATTACGTCCAAAACACGTCAGGCATTGTTTCTGATAGTTCTGTGGGTCCGGCAGCAAACCTGTATCCGCTCGCTGTACCCCATTTTAAAAGATTTGGGTACGGAGGAAAAGAGAGAGGGTTTTATTTTCTGACGCTGCCTGAGTTCCCCGACGCACCGGGGACACATCTATGTATTAAATACATCACAAAGTGCATTTTGCATGATAGGAGAACTTTAAATTCTACAGGAAATCAGCAGCGTTTCTAAAAGATATCCCAAATATTCACCTGGAGTTCAAACTGCTGTGTGTGATAATAACTCAGGAGGAATTTGGAATCAGGAGGCAAATTATTTATTTATGATTACGAGATTTTACAATTCAACATAAAAATAAAAATAAAACGTATTCCCCTTTTCGGGAATTTTCAAGATTTTTTAAACAATGATATAAGAAAATATTAATACCAATTAAATGAAGTAAAATATCTTTAACATTTATCAATTAGATCACTTTGTAAGAAAGATGTGAAAATGAAGCAACTCAAATGAGGAGATGCATTCAGAGCAGAGTGTGTGTGTGTGTGTGTCTGACAGTGTGTGTGTGTGTGTGTGTCTGAGTGTGTGTGTGTGTGACAGTGTGTGTGTGAGACAGTGTGTGTGTGTGTCTGACAGTGTGTGTGTGACGGTGTGTGTGTGAGTGTGTGTCTGACAGTGTGTGTGTGTGTGTGTGTGACAGTGTGTGTGTGTGTGTGTGACAGTGTGTGTGTGTGTGTGTGCATGCAGGAAAATACCTGCTCAGATTCAACATATAAAAACATTTCTCCTCACAGTCTTCGTGAGAGACATAAACAGGAGGTTCAAGCGGAGAAAATCCAGTCCAGAAACCCGTTGACATCCACCAAAGAGTTTTTTTTGTGTTTTTAGGGTGCGCTTCATTTCTTCTCCTCCACAGTCCTGCCAAAGTACTCCTTCTGGAACTGCTGGAACTCTTTCTCCGTGAACAAGGACTCTTTCTCCGGGGTCTTCGGAGCGGGGGCGTCCGGACGGTTCCTCGACTGACGCCCTGAATTGTGGCTCAAAATCTAAAAAGGATACAGGATCAAATAAAAAGTTAAATGGAGTTCATAGAATAGAATGTCAGAAACCTTTATTAGTCCCACAGAGGGGACATTTACGTTGTTGCAGCAGAAAAAGAGCAAAAGACGCGCATCAAAAAGTATTAGTTAAAAAAAAGTTATAATATAATAAAAAATAGAATAAAATAAAAAGTGACACAATTTACAAAAAACACATCCTGTAACAGTTCTTAGGATTTAGCAGCCAGGTATATATATATACTGAGAGTTGAGAGAGAGAGAGATAGATAGATAGATAGATAGATAGATAGATAGATGGATAGAGAGAGAGAGAGAGAGAGATAGATAGATAGAGAGAGATGGATAGAGAGAGAGAGAGAGAGATGGATAGAGAGAGAGAGAGAGAGAGATAGAGAGATAGATAGATAGAGAGAGAGAGAGATAGATGGATAGATGGATAGAGAGAGAGATAGAGAGATAGATAGAGATAGATGGATGGATGGATAGATAGAGAGAGAGAGAGATAGAGCGATAGATGGATAGAGAGAGAGAGAGAGAGAGATGGACAGGGTTCCTGCAGGTTTCACCAACTCAAATGTAAGACTTTTTAAGACCACTTTGAATAGAATTTAAGACCTTGTTCACGGCAAGAAAGTATGAAGGAAAATTGCTATGAAAGAAGAAATACGTCCCATAATTACTTTCAAAGTAAATGTATTCATGTTCAACATAAGAACGATGACTGAACATAACAATACACAGAACTGTGTTAGCGTGTTAGACAAAAAGTGTGTGTGTGTGTGTGTGACAAGAGCTATAGTCAGAGCTCTGCTGTCTTCATGCTGTTGTATGATTGGTGTTTAGCTACGGTATTTAGCGTCCACAGCACCTCCGCTTTTAGGGTTGATGTAGACCCGGAGGTCCCCCGGTGTTGTTGCGGGAGTAGCTGCACTAGCTAACGCTACATTAGCAAAACAAACGCTAATTTATTTTTGCAAAAGGTGCAGCGGGCTTCAAACACGTTCCCCTCCACCGGTTTCAACCAAGCACTAAATTCGATGTTTTCCAACCAAATACGGTTGAACTTACACTTCCCCATATTTATCTGTAAGTAGATTCGAAGATACCTCATTTCTGACTGCCGCTAGCTGAAGCTTGGTTGCTAGGTTACTAGCTGGGTGTTCTCCGATAAGGGGCCGGGGGTTGTGATGTGTGACGGGGTAATGATTACTGGTTCCATGTTGATGTAATTCAATACAAATTGTTGGGGGGAACTGAAAGGCTCTCACCGTACTGGTTACTTTGCAGCCCGGACATTTCCCCAAAAACACATTTAGACGTGATCGCTACACAGAAGAACCTTTCAAATCCCATCATTTTTAAGACCTTCTAAATCATATTTAAGACCTTTCTAAGGCCTTAAATTCTGATTATCAAATCTTTTTAAGACCCCGCGGGAACCCTGGAGAGAGAGAGAGAGAGAGAGAGATAGATAGATGGATAGAGAGATAGAGAGATAGATAGAGAGATAGAGAGATAGATAGAGAGATAGAGAGAAAGAGAGATAGAGAGAGAGATAGAGAGATAGATAGATAGAGAGATAGAGAGAGAGATAGAGAGATAGAGAGAGAGATAGACAGATAGAGAGATAGATAGAGAGAGAGATAGAGAGAGAGATAGAGAGATAGATAGGTAGATAGATAGGTAGAGAGATAGAGAGATAGATAGGTAGATAGGTAGAGAGATAGGTAGAGAGATAGATAGGTAGATAGATAGATAGATAGATAGGTAGAGAGATAGATAGGTAGAGAGATAGATAGAGAGATAGATAGGTAGATAGAGATAGATAGGTAGAGAGATAGATAGAGAGATAGATAGATATATAGATAGATAGAGAGATAGATATATATATAGATAGATAGATAGATAGATGGATAGATAGATAGAAGAATCTTTAAAAAAGAAAAAGCTAAATGATGTCTGCCTGATTGATGCCTAAAAATACAAGTAATTGATAAATAACCAATAACAACAAACACGTTGATTGTTCAGCGGCTCTTACCTTCGCAGTGTCCGAGTCTCTGGCTTTGTCGACATCTTCCATAAAGTACTTCAGGTTAACGCTCAGCTGACTCTTCTTCTGCTTCTTCCTGAACTCCTCTACAGAAACACCAACGAAGAAGAGGAGGAGGACGTTTAGAGACAGGAGGAAGGTGTGCAGATGAAGTGAGCTTTACTAAATAATACAATTAACTTATAAAGCGCTTTTCAAGACACACAAAAAGACGTTTTTCAAAAGTCACATTTAACAAACAGTTTTCTAGATTGGGGGAGTTATGGGATGGGGGGGGGGTAAACCAGTTTAGGAGTGGTTTTGGGGGTAATGAAGATGCTGAATCCACTTCTGACATGTTCAGGAATACAAATGGCAGTTTTAACCAGAAAGTGTCCATATATGTACTCTCTGTGGACAACCATGAGGAGTGTTGCCACTATTTGATATAGAGAGCACAGGATGAACATGATTATCTCTACTGTGGACAATTGTGTTCAAATAAATAAGCAATCTGTCAAATGATCCAGAGTCACTTAAATCTGCCGAATCGGACCCAAAATTCCTCAAATTCAGCCCACAGAGACTACAGATAAAGTTAAAAACTGCCATTGTTGATGCTGGAAATGTCCTAAATGGACTTAATGGAATAATGATCAACAGTAATAATACAGTTTAAAAAGTGTAACTGACCCACTGCAGATTTGATCTCTTGTCCTTCACGGTGGCTTTGTTCCTCCCGGGTCCCATCTGACCCTGCAGCCTCTTCTTTGCTTCGTGACGCCCGAAACGCTTCGAGCTCACCAGATCCATGACGTCCACAGGGCTGGGAGTCTTCTTCTTCTTCTTCTTCTCTTTACTCACATCTGGGAACAACACAAGGCAGAGACTAAGTTCAAATTCAAATCCCTCCAACGTAAACAATACAACAACAATAAGATTAAGTTACGAGATGTGCTGAGGCCTGTACTACGAAGCCGGATTTTCGCTTAGCGAGCTAACTTCAGGGTAAACACGGCTAGCCTGGTCCGGAGCAGGTTAGGTTCCAGGATAAGAGATCAACTCAGTGAAAGCACCGCCTGCTGACCAATCAGGGCTCCGTGTGCGGAGTTTAAAGCGATCAAGTCATATTACAGGAGAAAGGAAATACAGAAAAACTGCCGTTGCAGGAAAGACGGCCGGCAAAAATCTACTGACTGTGTGAACGTGAACATGAATAGAATATCACCTCCCATCTTCAGAGCAGTCTGACTATTATAACATTAGCGTTAAGAAAGCTTACTGAAATATCTGCCACAACACAAGTAACCGGATCAAAGTAACATTACGTACAGTCCGCGGCACTGTGAGTGCAGACGTGGATGTGTCCCATTATCATTCACATCACATCATAATGTATCAAATATGTCCTTATCTGAGTCAGCCGAGCCGGATCTGGCCGTGTCACTCACAGTGTCACATACTGTATGCAGAAGGATTATTTTTATCTGTGATAAGATATGGAAAAATGAACTGAAATGACCTTTAATAAATAACAATATTATTTTAGTGAAATTCATTCATGACACGTCGGTAACCAAAAGACACATTTATAATATTATTTAGTATATTTAACGTATTTTGACAAGTTAGCATATTTAAATTAACATCTGTTTAATTTTAATATATTTTTATTTTATTTTTTTAACGCCAAAGCCTTAAAGAAGGGACAATACATACTGATATACACCTGAACATCAGCAGGAGAGGACTCTTTAAAGTAGAGACACTACATACTGATATACACCTGAACATCAGCAGGAGAGGACTCTTTAAAGTAGAGACACTACATACTGATATACACCTGAACATCAGCAGGAGAGGACTCTTTAAAGTAGAGACACTACATACTGATATACACCTGAACATCAGCAGGAGAGGACTCTTTAAAGTAGAGACACTACATACTGATATACACCTGAACATCAGCAGGAGAGGACTCTTTAAAGTAGAGACACTACATACTGATATACACCTGAACATCAGCAGGAGAGGACTCTTTAAAGTAGAGACACTACATACTGATATACACCTGAACATCAGCAGGAGAGGACTCTTTAAACTAGAGACACTACATACTGATATACACCTGAACATCAGCAGGAGAGGACTCTTTAACGTAAAGATGCTACATACTGATATACAGCTGAACATCAGCAGGAGAGGACTCTTTAAAGTAGAGACACTACACACTGATATACACCTGAACATCAGCAGGAGAGGACTCTTTAAAGTAGAGACACTACATACTGATATACACTTGAACATCAGCAGGAGAGGACTCTTTAAAGTAGAGACACTACACACTGATATACACCTGAACATCAGCAGGAGAGGACTCTTTAAAGTAGAGACACTACATACTGATATACACTTGAACATCAGCAGGAGAGGACTCTTTAAAGTAGAGACACTACATACTGATATACACCTGAGCATCAGCAGGAGAGGACTCTTTAAAGTAGAGACACTACATACTGATATACACCTGAACATCAGCAGGAGAGGACTCTTTAAAGTAGAGACACTACATACTGATATACACCTGAACATCAGCAGGAGAGGACTCTTTAAAGTAGAGACACTACATACTGATATACACCTGAACATCAACAGGAGAGGACTCTTTAAAGTAGAGACACTACATACTGATATACACCTGAACATCAGCAGGAGAGGACTCTTTAATAATACGCAGATTCTGGCTATATTAAAACAATTCAACATGTCCTGTGAAAAACATTTAAAAGCCTGATTTGGAGGTGTTTTTAAAGTATTTATGAATTCCATGATGATGACAAATATAGGAATAAATGAACATCTGTTTATAATTCATTTTAAGACAGCAGCAGAGGAGAAGAACTGTTCAAACGGATGCTAACGTTAGCTGTGATTTAGCGACGAAGCTAAGGATAAAAAGCTAAAACGGACCTTTAATGTCTTCGTTCAGCAGCTCCAGCCCTCTCCGGACCAACGACGCAGACATCCCGGTTTAAATACAACGAGTTTGTGTTTAAATTAATAAACTATAGCAGCTACATGAATAAGAAACAGCTTCTACTCTCAACAGCAACATGTGCGTTTATCAACATCCGGTGAGAAGCTCGTGTGCAACACTTAAAAGTGACCGACTGGAAAACCGTTCAAGAAGCGTGACGTTCTTCTTTTTCTTCTTCTTTTTGGGTTTTAGAGGCGGTTGGCGTCTAGACTTGGCATTACCGCCCACTACTGGAGAACTAATGAAACTACCCTTTTCAAAACTAACGGACAACACTAATAAACGTAAAGATCACAATAAATACACGTAAATAAAGCTGAAAATGTTAACCTCTTATCTTGAAAAACTAGCCTACTGATTGAACTGCTCTAGACTGAGAGGAGATGACTCTCTCAGCACCATCAAAAACTAGTTAAATCCTCCCAGACTTTCTTTACTGCGGTCAAGCCAGCCTCCACTTGGGAAAACGCAGTCAAGCCAGCCCGCACGCAATATTGTGGTGCGTGAATATCCTATGCATTACGGTAGAGTCCTGGAAAAACTGCCTTCAAAATAAAAGCGCTTACTCCGTCAATAACAAATACACCTAAAACACATACCAAACATATTAAATATATAATGTGATCAAACATTATTTAAAACAAACTACGTATAACTACCACATTATAAATGAGTGAATGTAAAACTTAAGGAAGACAATCTGATGCAGAGTTTCAAAATAAAAGACCTTTGAAGTCTCATATATGAGACTTCATCCCTCTGTATTTAGATAAGAATAAAACAAAAACTCTCCAGTATCAAAGACTTATTTCACCTCAGGGTGATAGCAGTACACCCCAACTAGTCATTAAGAGAAAATCAGGACATTCTGATGTAGAGTTTCAAAATAAAAGACCTTTGAAGTCTCATATATGAGACTTCATCCCTCTGTTTTTAGATAAGAATACAAAAACAATTATCCAGTATCAAAGACTCATTTCACTCCAGGATGATAGCAGGACACCCCAAATAGTCACTCATAAAAAATCAGGACATTCTGATGTAGAGTTTCAAAATAAAAGACCTTTGAAGTCTCAGATATGAGCTATCATCCCTCTGTTTTTAGATAAGAATAAAACAAAAACTCTCAAGTTCAAATCAGGACATTCTGATGTAGAGTTTCAAAATAAAAGACCTTTGAAGTCTCAGATATGAGCTATGATCCCTCTGTTTTTAGATAAGAATAAAACAAAAACTCTCCAGTATCAAAGACTTATTTCACTTCAGGGTGATAGCAGGACACCCCAACTAGTCATTCAGAGAGGGCTACAAGGGCGTTGTCGTCCGCATACTGCAGCTCCATGATCGATATGGTGGTGGTTTGACCTCTAGCCCTGAAACGGTTGATGTTGAGGAGTTGGCCGTCAGGAATACGCAGGGCAAAACATAGGCTGGAACGACGACGAACTGAGAAACACTGGGGCAGACAGGATCACAAGGACAAGACACAGCTGGGAGGGTAAGAAACACACATGGGCACCAGGTAAACGGAATCAGGTAATTAATTTGAGGGAAACACAGAAACAGGATGTAAAAACAGACAACAGGAAACTGTTTTAAAATATATACGTTTTATATACATTTTAAATACAAAAACAATAACATAACATTACTAATAGAGTGCAAAGAAGTTGAATAGATAGAAATAGAGGAATAAAATAGTTGGGGTGTCCTGCTACCACCCTGGAGTGAAATAAGTCTTTGATACTGGAGAGTTTCTGTTTTATTCTTATCTAAAAACAGAGGGATGATAGCTCATATCTGAGACTTCAAAGGTCTTTTATTTTGAAACTCTACATCAGAATGTCCTGATTTTCTCTGAGTGACTAGTTGGGGTGCCCTGCTACCACCCTGGAGTGAAATAAGTCTTTGATACTGGAGACCTTTTGTTTTATTCTTATCTAAAAACAGAGGGATGATAGCTCATATCTGAGACTTCAAATGTCTTTTATTTTGAAACTCTGCATCAGATTGTCCTCCTTAAGTTTTACATTCACTCATTTATAATGTGGTAGTTATACGTAGTTTGTTTTAAATAATGTTTGATCACATTATATATTTAATATGTTTGGTATGTGTTTTAGGTGTATTTGTTATTGACCGAGTAAGCGCTTTTATTTTGAAGGCAGTTTTTCCAGGACTCTACCGTACTGCATAGGATATTCGCGCACCACAATATCGCGTGCGGGCTGGCTTGACTGCGTGTTCCCAAGTGGAGGCTGGCTTGACCGCAGTGTTTCTTTCTGCCTCGTCAGCACAGTCGTGGCTTTCTTCCTCATTTTCCATCAAGCCACTAGACGCCTTCAACAGACATTTCTAACGCGTTTTCCTTCTTTTATATTTGCTTAACTCACAGTTGATGAGTTGCTTGGCCTCCGATGGTTTGGATGATATTTTGCAATTTGTTTGCTAAAAATAAAATAACAAACTTTTCACAAAGGTGCCTTTACAATAGTCAAAACAAATCAAAAAAAGAGGCAAAACTCAAATAAAATAGCAACTTAGGTGCTCGTTCTTTCTTTCTTTCTATGTTAAGGCTTGTATAACTTTAATGATAACTTAAACCGTATCTTAACAGTTAAAAACTGCCTCGACGGCGTCTTTCTGACAGGTTTTTGACCCATCTCTGTCTCTTTAGAGGAGGCGCGTGGGAATTGTAGTCCTTTATACGTTGTTGACTACAAACGTCACGATTAGGTGGCCTTTTTTAAATAAAAACGAAATGCTGGCTCTAACAATCACACACCATGGCCAGAAACGCTAGCTATGAACTTAGTCTTGTCCTAAAACAAGCAATAATCCTCTCGACTCCCACCACTGCACCATCCTTGAAAAACACAATTTCTTGAGTTTTGACCATTTTAAGTCTTTTAAAAGTATGTGTTCCCTTAGGGGAATTCATCCACAAAAAACACACTGGACGCTGCACTAGGTCACAAACCAGAGGAGACTGTGAAGTCCACCGCAGACGGACCACTTTTGGACAAAATGTCCTCTCCATTAAAGGCAGCTCTTTGTGGAATAGCCTCCCAGCTGAGATACGGGATTGTCCCACTCTCAATAGTTTTAAAGGTCAACTCAAAGAATGGCTGAGAAACAAACAGATGTGCAATCGCCGCTAAATGCACTTTAACACAGGGGTATCTCCTCTTGCACTCTAACACAGGGGTATCTCCTCCTACACTTTAACACAGGGGTATCTCCTCTTGCACTTTAACACAGGGGTATCTCCTCTTGCACTTTAACACAGGGGTATCTCCTCCTACACTTTAACACAGGGGTATCTCCTCTTGCACTTTAACACAGGGGTATCTGCTCTTGCACTTTAGGGAGCACTTTTATCTCCTCTTGCACTTTAACACAGGGGTATCTCCTCTTGCACTTTAACACAGGGGTATCTCCTCTTGCACTTTAACACAGGGGTATCTCCTCTTGCACTTTAACACAGGGGTATCTCCTCTTGCACTTTAACACAGGGGTATCTCCTCTTGCACTTTAACACAGGGGTATCTCCTCTTGCACTTTAACACAGGGGTATCTCCTCTTGCACTTTAACACAGGGGTATCTCCTCTTGCACTTTAACACAGGGGTATCTCCTCTTGCACTTTAACACAGGGGTATCTCCTCTTGCACTTTAACACAGGGGTATCTCCTCTTGCACTTTAACACAGGGGTATCTCCTCTTGCACTTTAACACAGGGGTATCTCCTCTTGCACTTTAACACAGGGGTATCTCCTCTTGCACTTTAACACAGGGGTATCTCCTCTTGCACTTTAACACAGGGGTATCTCCTCTTGCACTTTAACACAGGGGTATCTCCTCTTGCACTTTAACACAGGGGTATCTCCTCTTGCACTTTAACACAGGGGTATCTCCTCTTGCACTTTAACACAGGGGTATCTCCTCTTGCACTTTAACACTATCTCCTCTTGCACTTTAACACAGGGGTATCTCCTCTTGCACTTTAACACAGGGGTATCTCCTCTTGCACTTTAACACAGGGGTATCTCCTCTTGCACTTTAACACAGGGGTATCTCCTCTTGCACTTTAACACAGGGGTATCTCCTCTTGCACTTTAACACAGGGTATCTCCTCTTGCACTTTAGGTAGCACTTTTATCTCCTCTTGCACTTTATATGTCGTAGCTGCTGCATTGTACTGCCATGTGGTAAATACTTGTGTGTGCTGCTCTTGCTCTTCCTGCATATCATGTATTTATTTTTGCTATGTATATAAATGTCATGTTCTTATATGTTGCATGTGACGGGACTACGGATGGAAATTAGCTCAAAGCTAAAAATCCGCCATGTTTACGTTTTAAAGCATTATTTGTTTTAAACGTTCATCAATGTGCACTGTCCCTTTCAAATAAACGATTAATCTAATCTACTCTAACCGGATTTACACTCCCTGTTTCCTAGACTATTCCCTTTCTTTTGTTAATAACAATGAACTCAAAACAAACAATTCAATTCAAAGGCTTTATTGTCAAATGCACATAAGCTACAGAGTAGAGATGGCAATTCATTCATTCATTCAATCCTTTATTTAACCAGGTGGTCCCATTGAGATCATCGATCTCTTTTCCAAGGGAGACCTGCCCAACATGGCAGCAAGTAAAATAGAAATAGAAATCTTAAGACATAAATCATGACAAAGACATCAAAGATAAGATGAAAATAGTGCAAGAAATCTATATAAACGTAAATAGAACATGATATACAAGAACAGAATGTAAAATGTAATTTTGTACACTAAGATGAAAATACTGTTTATTAAGGTGATAACTGTTGAGATAAATACATTGCAAGATGACAACAGATGTGTTGGGAGTTCTTAACAGAGTTCAGGTGTTTAACAGTCTTATTGCCTGTGGGATCAAACTGTCTCTGAGTCTGGTGGTTTTCGTCCTGATGCTACAGAACAGTTTGTTGCTGGGGTGAAGCACCCAGATAAAGCATCTTAATAATGGTGCACCTAAACGAGTAATGCATTGAAATAAAATGCTTCTTTTGTTAAAGGTCAGTGTACCTTCGTTTTCATTTTTTAACGGCGACTGTAATGTTTTTTGTTTTCAGAGACTGTCTTTCTGATACAGACACATACTGATGTATAAAAGACGTCAAAAAGTGCATTTTGCATGATAGGGGACCTTTAAAGGATCTGCTGCTAACGTCTTGGTGCCAGATAGCACTCCTTCAGAGGTCTAGTGGAGTCCATGCCTCCACGGGTCAGGGCTGTTTTTGGAAGAGGACCTACAATATTAGGCAGCTGGTCCTAATGTTATGGCTGATCGGTGTTTATTTATGTTTTTTCTCTACATCTTCTTTGTAGGAAAAGCTTTAAGTGAAATGTATTGTTTGTTCTTTATGGAAATATACCGTCAGTTGATCCAGTTTTCACTTCCTGTTTGACACCCGAGTCTCCTGAAAGAATAATAATAATCAAACATGAACAGAGAGAAACATTAGCAGCTAAAACTATTGAAGAGAGCTGAAACAAGATGGAATAGATACATGTTTTCATTTTAAGATCAGACTTTAATGTAGAATATCCTGATGAATGGAGGGTATGGTTTCAATACTCACATCTCTTCTGTTTCTTGGCTCTGATCGTCTTGCCATTGATCCTGTAGGGACAGGAAATTGTCATGGTTTTGGAAACAACTAGTCTAGAAACAAAACACATGACAGCAGAACCAAACAGACTCACTCCTCTGTAAAATCCTGTATATCCATTAAAAAGTAGCTTACTTACTAAAATGTGGATTTGCATTTTAAAAAAATAAAGGAGAAACTGCAGTGAATGGGTAGCATGATGAGTTGTGCTAAGCTAGGCTACATCTGGAAGGAAAAACTGGAGGGACTACTCAGTGTGAAACACATCAACCCCCCAACACAAAACTGCTGAACCAGCAGAGAGTCGACCCCTTACTGACCAGAGAGTCTGCAGTCTGCAGTCTGGACTCTCCAGAAGATCTCTCAGCAGCTTCTCTCCTGAATCCTGCAGATCGTTGTGACTCAGGTCCAGATCTCTCAGATGGGAGGGGTTGGACTTCAGAGCTGAGGCCAGAGCAACACAGCTGATCTCTGACAAAATGCAGGTCCTCAGTCTGAATAAAGAAAACATGATGTAAGTTTCAAGGTTTAATAATCTGTTCAGAGCTGAAGAAGGTTTAGATGTCAGAGTGAAGAAAGATGTAGATCCATGATAATCCAAGCTCAAACTCTGCAGCAGTTTTTCTCTGTCATCAGATCTTTAACAACTCCTTCATCTCCCTCACAGCTCATCAGGACTGACAGCATCTTCACCGACTCATGGAGCACAGAGTGAGCCTGTGGAAGCTCAAACACTGTCCATCACACATTCACCTTCTCTTTGTTATTCTGATAAATACTCAACCATTTGGAAAAACATAATAAGATTAACAATTACAATGTCTTTGTTCTCAGGCACATTTTTAAAGACAAAAATACTATATGAACTACAGTCAGTGAACTGACCTGAGAGTCTCCAGTCTGCAGTCTGGACTCTTTAGTCCAGAACTCAGCAGCTCCACTCCTGAATCCTTCAGATCGTTGCCACTCAGGTCCAGATCTCTCAGATGGGAGGGGCTGGACTTCAGAGCTGAGGCCAGAGCAGCACAGCTGATCTCTGACAAACTGCACCACCTCAGACTGAATAAAGAAAACAGGATGTAAGTTTAAACTATTCAGTCAGCATCAGCATCATGGAGCTTCATAAAAATGTGGGAAAAGTCAAATACTGAATATAATCTTTATGTTTGATAGTTTTAATAGAAACATTTATTCAGTTGTCTTTTATATAATTTATTAAAAACATGATGGAGACTGTGAGATGACTTTCAGGTGTTTAAGAGGTTCAGAGTGAATTATGCAGTGAAGGATTTTTCTTGTTATATTTAAATGTAAAGATCAACATGGCTCTGCCACAGTCAGCGAACTAAACCACAGAAGAAGAAAGTAGACTTTAGCATTGAGATACTCAGTGAGGATCAGAGTAATATCAGCCTGATGTCTGCAGCTCAGAGTCAACACAACTCTCACATATTAATCTCAGCACAGAAGAAAAAGATGGAGAACTGACCTGAGAGTCTCCAGTCTGCAGTCTGGACTCTCCAGAAGATCTCTCAGCAGCTTCACTCCTGAATCCTGCAGATCGTTGTCACTCAGCTCCAGATCTCTCAGATCGGAGGGGTTGGACCTCAGAGCTGAGACCAGAGCAGCACAGCTGATCTCTGACAACCTGCAGTTACTCAGTCTGAATAAAGAAAACATGATGTAAGTTTCAAGGTTTAATAATCTGTTCAGAGCTGAAGAAGGTTTAGATGTCAGAGTGAAGAAAGATGTAGATCCATGATAATCCAAGCTCAAACTCTGCAGCAGTTTTTCTCTTTCTTCAGATCTTTAACAACTCCTTCATCTCCCTCACAGCTCATCAGGACTGACAGCATCTTCACCGACTCATGGAGCACAGTGTGAGTGTGTGGAAGCTGAAACACTGTCCGTCACACATTCACCTTCTCTTTGTTATTCTGATAAATACTCCTCCACAGGAAGAAAAACAACTTGAATGTTCTTTATTCTCAGCCAAATTCAGAAAATTATAAAACCAAAAATACCCTATGAACTACAGTCAGTGAACTGACCTGAGAGCCTCCAGTCTGCAGTTTGGACTCTTTAGTCCAGAACTCAGCAGCTCCACTCCTGAATCCTGCAGATAGTTCTCACTCAGGTCCAGATCTCTCAGATGGGAGGGGTCAGACTTCAGAGCTGAGGCCACGACTTTACAGTGAGTCTCTGAGAGTCCACAGGAAGTTAGTCTGTCAGGACAGATATTACAGAGTGAGTTATTCATAAAAAGATGTAACATCATATTTACTTCAGGCATTTGATGAAAACATTAGACACATCATGTCCAGATTAACATTCACTGTTAGTCCACTTAATATATTGTGGATTTTTTCATAATGGCTGATTTATAAAGTTAATCAGATCTGGACTTACTTGGCCTTCCTGCAGTTCCTCACAGCTGGAATCAGTCTCCGTCGTCCCTCATCTGATGTTTTGTACTTCACCAGGTCCAACTCATCCAGAACCTCCTCTGACATCTGCAGCATGTCGGCCAGAGCTGAGCAGTGGATCTCAGAGAGTTTCTTCTCTGATCTGTTCTCTGACTTCAGGAACTTTGTGATCTTCTGATGTACTGAGTGGTCCTTCATCTCTGTCAGACAGTGGAAGATGTTGATGCTCCTGTCAGGAGAGATTTCATCACTGCTCATCTCCTTCAGGTTGCTGATGGCTCTCTGGATGTCTTTGCTCCCAGCAGGCCTTTGAAGAGTCTCTGGATGATTTTGGACGTTGTCTGTGCGACCCAGCAGGCCTCCTAAGTCTCTGGTTGGACTCCAGAGAGAGGCCGTGGAGAAAGCGGACAAACAGGTCCAGGTGGCCATTTTCACTTCTGAGGGATTTCTCCATGGCTCCCTTCAGTAAGACATCCAGGGATGGGTAATCCTGATCACTGTATACTGTTCTATAGTCTCCTGCAGGAAGTCCTTCAGTACCGTTGTTCTGTTGGTGTAACAGTGCAACATGTAGACTGCAGCCAGAAACTCCTGAATGCTCAGATGAACAAAGCAGTAGACTGTTTTCTGGAAGATCACACTCTCTCTTTTGAAGATCTCTGTACAAACTCCTGAGTGCACCAAGGCCTCGGTGACATCAAGACCACAGCGCTCAGGTCTTCTTGGTAGAACATGATGTCTCCTTTCTCCAGATGTTCAAACGCCAGCCTCCCCAGCTTCAGAAGAACCTCCCTGTCAGCCTCCGTCAGCTGCTGTGGACTCGTCTCATGTCCCTCTTCATACTTCTGCTTCTTCCTCTTGTCTGGACCAGCAGGAAGTGTGAGTACATGTCAGTGAGGGTCTGGGCAGCTCTCCTCTCTGGTCTGTAGTCAACATGTGGTCCAGAACTGCAGCAGTGATCCAGCAGAAGACTGGGATCAGACACATGATGTGGAGGCTCCTGGAGCCCTTGATGTGAGAGATGATTCTGCTGGACAGGTCTTCATCACTCGATCTCCTCCTGAAGTACTCCTCCTTCTGGGCGTCAGTGAAGCCTCGTACTTCTGTTACCCTGTCCACACACTCAGGAGGGATCTGATTGGCCGCTGCAGGTCTGGAAGTTATCCAGACGAGAGCCGAGGGAAGCAGCTTCCCCCTGATGAGGTTTGTCAGCAGCACGTTGACTGAGGACTGCTGTGAGACATCAGACACAACCTCATTGTTTCTGAAATCCAGAGAAAGTCTGCTTTCATCCAGGCCGTCAAAGATGAACAGCACTTTACAGACAGCCAGCTGCTCTGCTGTGACCTTCTGTAAGGTTGGATGGAAAACATGGAGCAGCCTGAGAAGACTGTACTGCTCACCTTTGATCAGGTTCAGCTCCCTGAAGGAGAGCGGGATCACCAGACTGACATCTTGGTTTTCCAAACCCTCGGCCCAGTCCAGAGTGAACTTCTGCACTGAGAAGGTTTTTCCAACTCCAGCGACTCCGTTGGTCAGGACCGCTCTGATGTGAGTCTGTTGGTCAGGTAAGGCTTTAAAGATGTCCTGGCACTTGATTGGAGTGTCATGGAGGGTCTCTTTCTTGGAAGCTGTCTCCAGCTGCCTCACCTCATGTTGGGTATTAACCTCTTCACTCTGTCCTTGTGTGATGTAGAGCTCAGTGAAGATGCTGTTGAGGAGGGTTTCACTTTCATCAGTTCCTTCAGTCACACGTTCACATCTCCTCCTCAGATTGATCCTATGTTTATCTAAAACCTCCTGCAGACCACTATCTGCTGGAAGAGAACACATGCGAGATAAATGAAAGTGGTTAAAAATCACAAAACAATTAACAGGAAGAATTATTTTTCTAAAATGAAGACACCAGCCGAAATATGTTGAGACTCACTTTGTATAATGCTGCATCTTTCTCCACATTGAAGACAGCAGGAGTCTCCTGATGGAGTTGGCTGCTCCCAGTATGAGGTGATGCACTGTCTGCAGAACCAGTGTCCACAGCTGGTAGAGACTGGATCCTTCAGGACGTCCTGACACAAAGCACAGCTGGACAGATGCTCCTCCACAGGAACATGACTTTTCCTATTCTCTCTGTGGAGATGAATACATCCTTTATAGCACTTTACATTAGTGGTGGACGATTTTAACCAATGTTACAAAGATGGCGGATGGCGGCCATCTTGGATTTCCAAGATGAGCCGCCATGCAAAATCTATAAGTGCCAATATCTCGGCTTCCAATCTTGGTGTCAAAGTATACATTTTCTAGGTCAAGCAATGCATTAAAGCTATTGGGAATATCATTCGATGATTATTTGTACCGAGATCAAATAAATATGGTAATACTGGCAATGTATTCACATCATTTTTTACTTGGTTCCTAAGCGACTCAACTATAGGTCATATGTACATTAATATAAGTCATTTACATGTACATTGATAAATGGACAATATGCATGAATTGAATTGAACTTTATTTGCTTCTTTTTTTTAACATAAAGCATTTTTACATCTAGGCTACAATTACATTATCTGTCACATTTGCAACTGCAAAGCTCTGTGCATTTCCAGTGTGCCTTCTTGCATGAGCACCTTGCACCACAGCCACTTGCACTTTTACAACCACACTTGACGAGTTCAGTGCAGGCTTTCGAAGCCATTGGTAAAGTGCTCCACACAGGAAGCCATACCAGGCTGTCTCAATCCAAAGTCCATCCATATCCTTCTGGACTGGGTGTCCGCTGCTGGGCCAGTTCAGATGTTGCCCAGATCCCAGACTGGTAGGCAACTCGCTTCAAGTGCAGCAGGGAATCTTGTGTTGGTGGAATGTGTTCCATCGTTCTGTTCTTCTGGCAGAACATCTCTCTCCGTGCTTCATTTACAGATTCCAAATCACTTGTCTTGTCATAAAGGACTACTGTGTAGCGCACTAGAAGTCGAAAGTGTTCGGCATCTATGGTCACGGGAGTGTGCGGGTTTGCTGCCATGTAGTATTCCAAGCATCCCATACTGACTTCTTCCCCTTCCCGCAGAAGGCTGAGGTTGTGTCACAGCCGGTGCAACAGTGGAAGACGGGAAGTGCTGTTGAGCTGTCTTTGCCCAAAGTATGGCAGATGGTATTGATGTGATGATAAGTGTAGTTTTTGCCGTGCCAAAAGCGACCCAGATGTCTGCAGCTGGATACTTGGTGAGCAGGGCATGGAACTTGCCGATGAAGATAACGACAACATCCGTATCCACAGTGCGTACCCAGCAAGTAGAAGAGCCATGCTCCAGGGCATCAAGCAGATGATTCATAATCCTGGTGTCAGCCTCTTCATGGTTACATGGCAGCATGAAGTGGCTGGTGTCTGTGCCAACTACTCTGACGCCAGATGTAATGAAGACCTGGTTGCCAACCGGCCAGGCAGTGGATGCAATTTTACTTGAGAGGAAGGTGAAGAGTTCCTGCTTGTTCATGGGGTCATGCAAGAAATCTTGCCAGTTCCTTGGCAGCTTGTTCTTACCAGCAACCTTCCGCCGTATCCCTTTGCCTCGCTTCTACCTTGTTGACTCTTTTATGCTTCTGGTGATGTAAGTATCCCAGACCACATCAACTCTTTCTTATGTCTTCAAGAGCTTCATGATGTGGGGACCAAAGACACAACTGGCACATTCATCAAATGTGGTAATGTTGGTAGTGGACAGGAAGTACACAACAGCTGCGCCGTCGAGTACTTTCACATCAAAAGTACCCGGAGGTTCCTGTTGTGTCTTCTGTGTCAGAATAATTAGCAGATCTGACTTCTTTCCCAGCCGTAGTTTCCCTCTCTCAGATAGAGAGGGAGGGTATGGATGGTTTACATGCTTAAAGAAGGTGCTCATATCCCCCTCTCTGTGTTGCATATAATTGGGAAAAGAGTGCCACATCATCCCTTAACATTGAGATCTGCCCTGCCTGCTTGGTTTTGGTCCTGGCTGTTAGGCATCTAAAGCCAGGCAGTGAGTTATTTTTGTCCCTGATCACTGTCTTATGTTGCTTGTTGTACTGATCTCTGCCCACTGATTCCACAGTGCGGACTGTGTCAACAACAGACACGTCAATGATATTCTGTGTGTCCAGCATTAGAAGATCGGGGGTATCATCTTGGAACGGATTGCTCATCCCACTGATGGTGTGCACCAGAGCTAGTGCTTGCTCTTTGAACGTCTTCTGTGTAGACAGTCCTTCTTCATGGTTATGTTGTTTATTGCCTTTTTCTAAAATATACTCCTGCTCAAACTCTTTCAGGAGTCGTGCTTGTTCCCACTTTTGAAGGCTGAGGGATTCTCGGTGAGTCCCACAGCACCCCCAGAACCCTTCACCAGATCATTATTCTGCTCATGAGCCTGGTCTATCGGTATGCTTGAGAATCTGTTTGTGGTTTTGGGAACAACCCAATGACCATGTTCTTCAAATTCCTTGTGAATGGAACACACTACTCGGCTGTGTGAGTTGTGTCAGTGGCAGTGGGTAGAGAAGAAAAGGGAGTCGGAATTTAAAAAATATATTTGTTCAATCTCAGTAATTTATTCATTGAAATTGGGTCCTAATGAAGGGGTCTACAATGAGCCAAATTGAATTGATATATTGCCCGAATGGACCAAATAATTAAATATTGGCAAACAATAGTCACATCATGATATTCTCAATAGCTTTAATGCATACCCTGACCCAGAAAATGTATATTTTGACACCAAGATTGACCTTCTAACTGGCTTGGAAGCCGAGATATTGGCACTTATAGCTTTTGCATGGCGGCTCATCTTGGAAATCCAAGATGGCCGCCATTCGCCATCTTGATGAAGTGGCTCTCCCCCAAAATGTAAAGCTATGGTGATGTAGAACACATGGAAAAAATGTGGTGCTTTTATCCGGCGTGTCCCCATAATTTTGCTAAGCTGCCGCACTATTTGATATTATTAAAAGGTTTTTATCCTTTTTCCACGGCTTATCCGAAGTCAGATTCCCAAACCAGCGTGGAGTAAAATCCCTCCACCAGGTCCTGGAACTGTCCCTCGGTCTCCTGCTAGCTGAACACCTCCCTAGGGAGTCGGTCAGGTGGCTTCGGTCAGGTGGCTTCCTTACTGCTGAGGAGGTTCGGGCAGAACCTCCTCAACTTGCTCTTTTCTGCGCGAAGGATCAGCTAAGTCCCCCTCCATGATGACTTAACTTCTCACCTTATCCCTAAGGGAGATGCCAGACACCCTCCAGAGAAAACCCATGTAAGCCGCTTGTTTACCCGCACTACACAATTGGGCTTACCAGGTTTATCAAGTACACTTAAAATACTCGAGACGATGCAGTTATGTATTTGAAGTGGACAGGGCCATATCTCAACATTGCAATTGGCCAGGAAGCTGATACTTGAACTGTGCCCTGCATATAACCCATGGAATTAGTGGGCCGATTCCCGAGATGATTGGCAAACCTTTGATTTTGTGTGCCATTTCACACCCATATCTGAATAACTCTGATTTGCATGAAAGTTGGTGTACTGAGAAAAGTGGCCTCACAGATGAGTATTTCAAAGTTACGTGCATGTATCCCTTGGCATCTTGGAAATATGACCTTGTCCACTTCAAATACATAACTGCAGGATCTCGGGTATTTGAAGTGTAACGTACACTTAAAATACCCAAGACCCTGCAGAAATGTATATGAAGTGTAAAGGCCCATATCTCAACATTGCAATGGACCAGGAAACTGATACTTGAACTGTGTCATGCCTCCGGCCCATGGATTGAGTCTGTCGAATTTGGAGATGATTGGACAACCTTAGATTTTTGGACCTTTTCAAACTCATCTATGAAGACGTTGTACATTTCAAATACGTCAAGTCATGTAGTTTGGAAGGGTATTTCACATTGCCTCAAATGGAGATCAGTGAGGTCTCTGAGGTTACGTGATATTTGATTTTGGAACAACAATTTCTTGAGAAAAATATGAAGTGGCCTTAATTGGTTGGCATCCAACAAAGGTCAAACTGTACGCCCGGCGTCCTCTAGGCTGTCCTACAGAGAGGTCACACCGTCCTCTAGGCTGTCCTATGAAGATCTCCTGCCTCCAGCCCAGCCCCCAGAGGGGTCCCGCCGTGGCCCTTCGCCCCTGTCTCCAACCCCCTGAGCGTTCCCGCTGTTCCCGTTCTGCCTTGCCCCTGGGCCGTCCGCCCAAATAACGCATATCATTTATTTTGTTGGACAACACTTTTTTTAAATAAGTATATATCAATATTATCATTTCATCATGATTGTCATTGTGAAACCAGTTTATGCCACAAATATAATGATAAAACAACAGGTTCATAATACTTGAACACCATTGCAAAAAAGCCATTGACCGATCATCCTGAAGGATTTATAGTAATGTGAAAAGTAATATTTAAATACCCTTGAATAATGGTCACTGTGTTTCTTTACTGTACTGCATTTTAACTGTAATTTACTTTAACTCTAATCTGCTTTGCTTCTTTACTGACTTCAAATGTGTTTCTTTGCTCTAAACAACTGTGATTATTACTGGGTGCGCTCATTTAGAACAGGTTAGATTATCAGGTAACATAAACACTGAATCCTCTTCAGGTCAGATTACAGTAGAAACAGACTCTTACTCTGTGTCTGAGGGTCCAGGTTCATTACTGAAGGCTGGAGGATAGCCTTTAGACCGGTCACTCTTCAGAGACAGACAGCTGAAGACTGAAGATGTATCCTCTTCCTCATCTTTTAAATCACTCATCTTCTCCAGTCTTAGAGATACATCAGTAACACTGGAGACACACACATACAGTACACATACAGTCAGACTTCAGACAGGACGCTACATGTTGACTGTGCTGGGCTGTCACATGTTGTGTAACTCTGATGAATCAGAAACCAGTACATGGAAAACACTTTACAACATTTGCAGAAGTGTCATTGGACTCTAGGACGCTGATTTTTAATCAATAATTTATGTTTTGAAATCAGTTTAACAGAGTAAATAATGAATGTGTTAAAAAGCAGAGCCTGGTGTTAACACTCACCCTGTTGTCCTCCTCTCTGTCGAAGTGTAAAATGGCGTCTGGCAGTCTGACTTCATTCTTTCACGTTAACGCCCTCACCTGTCTGCAGCTCCTCCTCTTGCTTCATAACCAGCCTCATCAGAGGAATGTGAACATACAGGGATTATATTCAGTAAGATAGAAATAGACATGCAGCAAGTAAACATCCTGCATTAAAAGCCTTACTTAAGCCCTGGGCCTATTTTTCAGGCCTCAGGACCTTTCTCAGGTACTACATTGTAAAACTCATTTTATTTAATTGAAATATCACTATAGGTATTCATTCCATTCAAATCCAACTGTTTTTTACCTTTTTGAAATATTCTCCCTGACCTATATACCACTTTTGGCCACAAAGCGTACTGCTGCGCCAGCTGGCAGTCAGACCTGCATGCATTACGCTTTGTGGCCCTATCTCTGGAATCCATTGGTCGATTTGGGTGATTGACACCTCTTTGTAACCGTTAGAGCCAATAGAATCGAGGGGCAGTTCATAAATCCATGTAAACATTACCATTGGTCAGTTAGAACGACACGCTGCGTGCGCACCTCCTAAACTGGAAGCTCCGGCCGGCTAACCATTATAAGCCGTTTATTGCGTTTATTATTTACAAATGTAATGATGGATTATCAGTAATCATTTCAAAGTGATACAGAGACATTGGATTTGTGTTTCGTTCAGGTAAAAATGGTTAATATCGTCTGTTAGCTGAGTTTCTTCCCGTTGTTAAATGTTAAGCCCTGAGACGCTGTTTCTTGCAAGATGTTGCATCTGGGCTAACAGGTTGGTCACCTATTATGCAAAATCCTTCTCTTTTGTACATCAACATGTGTCCCCTCTTCTTCATGTCTCTTCTACATCAACATGTGTCCCCTCTTCTTCATGTCTCTTCTTCATCAGCATGTGTCCCCTCTTCTTCATGTCTCTTCTTCATCAGCATGTGTCCCCTCTTCTTCATGTCTCTTCTACATCAACATGTGTCCCCTCTTCTTCATGTCTCTTCTTCATCAACATGTGTCCCCTCTTCTTCATGTCTCTTCTACATCAACATGTGTCCCCTCTTCTCCATGTCTCTTCTACATCAACATGTGTCCCCTCTTCTTCATGTCTCTTCTACATCAACATGTGTCCCCTCTTCTTCATGTCTCTTCTACATCAACATGTGTCCCCTCTTCTTCATGTCTCTTCTACATCAACATGTGTCCCCTCTGTGTAAAGAGACTCTGAAAGTTTCAGGAACAAAGATTCTCTCTCTTTTTGTCCTGATCCATTTCTATAAAAACCTGTCTGAAAATGAGCTGATCAGATTTTGGCCACTTTATGATGTCATAACGATGTTTTGTCTTGTGTAACCATTAGCCAATCAGCAACCAAGGTAACCCCCCCCCCACCTTATCACCTGAATCTCCTCCTAGAGCACCATTGAGTTCTTTGTAACCAAATCTCTCTCAGAGGGGCGTGGGGAGGGGCTCCTTATTTTCATCTAAAGTAACAGACAGAGAATCAGCACTTTGGAAACAGGGCTGAAACAGAGGGGATTATGTGATGCTGCAATGATCTGTTTGGTGTTTCAGCCAATCAGAGAGAGGCTCTGTATATATCTGAGACCTGTGATATATTGATGAAAAACAGTACAATAGGGGACCTTTAAGTTAAAGTGTGTAGGTATTTAAGAGCTCTACTGTTAACTGTGCATTACATCTTTCATTATTTGTGTCTCTTTTTATTATTCATATATTTTTAATGTTTTTTTAATATTATTATTTTAATATATTCTGTAGTACCTTCGTTTCAATCGTCTTTCTTTCTTATACCAGTAATCGGAAAAGCAACTGCAACATTTCTTTAGTTTTAGTTTTTTACCTTTAAAGCTTAATGGCCAGGAAATAATTTCAAAATAAAAGCCCTCGTCTGTTAAAAGCATGGATGCGTTTAGAGAACAAACAACACTTGATGATAGCTATATTTTAAGATGTCGTGTGAATTACAAGAGAGAGGCCGTAGAGACAGGCTGTAATTCCCTCTCAGAGACTTTACTGATAAGACTAGCTTTCCATAGTGAGGTTTATTTTGAAAGATATGGACGGATCAATAACCTAAACACAAACGTCTTAACAACCACAGTGAGGTAAACAAAGGAGGTCCAACCTTATTTCTATCAAATCAAAGCCCAAAATATAAAAAAATGAAATACGTTTAATTTTTAATAATCTTTTATGATTTAAGATATGCTTTTGACAAGAGATATCAGGTTGTGAAAACATTCCACCAGCTGCCACTGAATTACTGTACGAACGAATGACAATTGAAACGAAGGTAACACAGAATATATTACAATAATAATATTAAACAAATATTTTAAAAAATTACAATAAAAAACATGAAAAATAATAAATTTAAAAAATAAAAACAAACTTGAAAAACGATATATAATGAAACGTAAATTGAGAAAAAAAAACAAAATTTATATTTCTATTCAAATAATTACAAAAAATTGCATTATATATTAGGGCTGTCAGTGGATTAAAATAGTTAATTGCGATTAATCGCAAATTAATCGCAAATTAATCGCCACTAATTATTTTAAAGCACATTTAAAAGCGATTTTTGGTCAAGCCAAAGTGCTGTACATGTAATAAAAACACATTACTAAACACATCCCTTTGACATCAGGACAGCAGAAACTCTGCATATCTTCCGTTGAAAACTGAAAACGCATCTATCTTGACTGTACCTTAGCAATTAAGTTATTGCAACAACAAAAATAAGCACTTATTAAGTTAATTCAGGCCCTCTAACTAATTCACCAGCACTTACTATGGTATGATCTCGCTTGAAGTGAATATATCTGCACTTTCCTTCTTGTTCGGAGTTTGATTCTTTATGGTTTTTGCACTTATTGTTAGTCGCTTTGCATAAAAGCATCAGCTAAATTATATGTAATGTAATGGATGCTAAATTGCATATGTTGGGGATATTGTTTAAAAACGACTTGGTCAATTTGGGCACTCTTTCAGTGGTTTTTGGGGGTTATTGAGGATGCTGAGTCCATTACTGACATTTTTATGATAGAAAAAGACAGTTTAAACCAGAGTGGCCATATTTGTAATCTCTGTGGGCTGGTTTTGATGAATGTGTGTAAGTCGCTTTGGATAACAGCATCTAACAAGTAACATGTAATGTCATATAATGCAATGTATTGCATTCATGTGTTTTATTATTGTTATTTATAACAATCCCATTGGGTGGCGGTATTGTCAAATAAATCCAGCGTGGCAACAACACGGAAGTGATGGCTGTTTGTTTCTTTGAACCTTTTTTTAAATGTACTCAGTTGGTGTTATCATGTAACCTTTTAAAAATATCAAATGTAGAGAAAACACACGGAAATAAAAAACATAAAATACCAAGTTTGAAGAAATTGCACGGATGCTGCGTTAAAGGGCTGTCGGAAATGAGGGAAAACATGATTATTGTTTAGTAGTCTTGTATACAACGATACACAAACGAGATAAACACAACGCAAAATAAATTTAGAAGTCCTTGCCAACACCTGAACTAAATATAAATAACAAATCGAATCAAATTATATTGTTTTGCACTTAAAAGTAAGAAGTTAGGTTTATTTCTGCATCAAAGCATGGAAGTTCGGACTTTCAAATGAGTCCGTGAACGCAACGAGTTCAACATGGCGGCCCAGCGGAGGAATTTGATGCAAAGCGTGAGAAAAACCTCCTTTTAAACCTTCTTTATTACATAAATATTGATGTTTAAATACCCATAAAGAGTGTTTAAGTCTCCCTTATCTCCCCATGTGGTCGGCTGGGTTTGTCTTCTTCTGTTTGTCGGTGTTTAAGCATGCTAAAGACAGCTAGTTTAGATGAGTTTTTCTTGTGGTTTGCTAACAGTTAGCTAGCTTTGCTAACTTTAATGGGATTTATTAGTGTATAAAACCCAGGAAAAGTCGACTTATTTAACTAGAAATAGGATGAATAAACTGAATATGTTACGGGGCTTAACTGTCCACATCTCGGTGTATGTTTTATTCATTTCTGAGAATGCTACTCGGTTTACCTGTTAGGCTTTTTCCTCCTAAACTCTGCACTTTGTGATTGTGTTCCTTATTGACACTTCCTCTATCAGTCTGAGGTCTGTGGTTCTAACTACTCAATGAAGAGACAATGTCAACGATATTAGGTGAAATATCCTTTAAATAAACCGTAGTGATTCTTTATAGTCCCATAAACAATCACAAAGTGCAAAGATTATGAGGAAAACACTAAAATACTAAACAAGTTAAGAGACTGTGAGTCTCAGATAGGTGTAACACATTTACCGAGCGATGAACAGTAGTAGGAGGTTTGTCTATTTCCTTTGTAATGGCTCTTTTTCTAAGGATTATGATTGCATTTTCAAGTATTTTCTCATATTAGAGTACATGCAGGACTATAATGGATCACTGCATTTCATAACGAGGTTTTAATGAAAGGATATTTCACTTAATATCTTTGTCTGTCCATTGAGTCATTAGAAGCAGAGACCTGACTCTGAGAGAGAAAGTATCAGAGTTAGAAGTACTCAGATCTTGTACTTAAGTAAAAGTAGAAGTACTCAGATCTTGTACTTGAGTAAAAGTAGAAGTACTCAGATCTTGTACTTGAGTAAAAGTAGAAGTACTCAGATCTTGTACTTGAGTAAAAGTAGAAGTACTCAGGTCTTGTACTTGAGTAAAAGTAGAAGTACTCAGATCTTGTACTTGAGTAAAAGTAGAAGTACTCAGATCTTGTACTTGAGTAAAAGTAGAAGTACTCAGATCTTGTACTTGAGTAAAAGTAGAAGTACTCAGGTCTTGTACTTGAGTAAAAGTAGAAGTACTCAGATCTTGTACTTGAGTAAAAGTAGATGTACCAGAGTGTAGGAATACTCTGTTACAGTAAAAGTCCTGCATTCAAAATGTTCCTCAAGTAAAAGTAGAAAAGTATTATCATCAAAATATAGTTAAAGTAGCGACAGTAAAAGTAGTGATTGTGCAGATTTTACACCTCTGTCAATAAGGAACACAAACAATCACAAAGTGCAAAAGGGTTATTTTACTTAAGTACAAGTAGAAATACTACAGTGTAAATGTCCTGCATTACAGAACCAAAGTATTAGGTTGTTTGAATAATCACCAAAATGTCTCACTTGGTAAAGTTAGGGTTTTATTTAGGTAGCTTAACCTACAATAATGAATCATAATTGAAATCTGCAAAACCAGGAGAAGTCGGCTAAACTTACTAGTAATAGGATGAACAAACTGAATATGTTACGGGAGTTGACTGTTCATCGCTCGGTATATGTTTTACTCATTTCTGAGACTCAGAATCTGTTGACCTTTTTTAATATTTATATTATATATCTTCCCCTCTCAGCATCAGAGCTGGACAGACGACCTGCCGCTGTGTGAGATGTGCGGCATCGGGACAGCAACAAACTGTGTGTACGGCTCGGACGGGAAAGGAAGTCAGATCCATCCCAACGAGGACGGACACCTGCGCTTCAGGTGAGACGCTCTGAGACACGAAGCTCTGAGACACTCTGAGACTCAAAGCTCTGAGACACAAAGCTCTGAGACACAAAGTTCTGAGACACAAAGCTCTGAGACTCAAAGCTCTGAGACACAAAGCTCTGAGACACAAAGTTCTGAGACACAAAGCTCTGAGACACTCTGAGACACAAAGCTCTGAGACACTCTGAGACACAAAGCTCTGAGACACAAAGCTCTGAGACACTCTGAGACACAAAGCTCTGAGACTCAAAACTCTGAGACTCAAAGCTCTGAGACTCAAAGCTCTGAGACTCAAAACTCTGAGACTCAAAACTCTGAGACTCAAAGCTCTGAGACTCAAAACTCTGAGACTCAAAGCTCTGAGACTCAAAACTCTGAGACTCAAAGCTCTGAGACTCAAAGCTCTGAGACACAAAGCTCTGAGACACAGAGCTCTGAGACTCAAAGCTCGGAGACTCAAAGCTCTGAGACACAGAGCTCTGAGACACGAAGCTCAAAGCTCTGAGACTCAAAGCTCTGAGACTCAAAGCTCTGAGACACGAAGCTCAAAGCTCTGAGACACAGAGCTCTTAGACACGAAGCTCTGAGACACAAAGCTCTGAGACACAACAGAGAAAAGCTTCATCTACCCACCAGCGACAGGCAGTTACACACTTTTAGTGACCTCAATATCCATTTCTGACAGATGATAAGATGCTTGTTGTTGAGAGAAAAGGATTGTCTAAAGGCAAGGCAATTTATATAGCACTTTTCAACACAAGGTTATTCACAGTGCTATTTAAACAGGAAAGACATTAAGATCATAAAACGCATTAGAAACATTAAAAAGCAAAGATAATAAAACATGAATAAAAGTTACAGTGCAGTGTGAGATGTGAATAGTTCAATTAAAAGCAGCGTCTTCAGTCTGGATTTAAAGGTAGTCAGAGTTGCAGCAGACCTGCAGGATTCTGGTAGTTTGTTCCAGATATTTGGAAATATCCCAAACCAGATTCTCACATTCCTCTACCCCTAGTCTTCCCGTGAAATTATAGTTCTTTTGACACTTTTCTAACGATTGAAAAATAAAATAATTCTTGTTTATTCCAACAGGTGATGCAAACGTTTTCCTACTTAAACTGGTACTTTAAATACTAAAAAGACAAATAAGGAACCAAGCTGTAGTGTCACACGCTGCCAACAAATCAAGGTCTAATGACCGTATGCAGTATGCTTCAATCAACAACGCCACTAAGCTGGACTAACACACTCCAACTAAATAAATAATACACATAATCTAGGGAAAGGCTCCTACAACACTCATCAAACTGAATGACGTCATGCGCCATCTTATCAGTTCACAAGGACAAACAGCACAATGCAAAATCACTGCAAACAAAGACAAAATACTACATATATGAAATGTCTAAGTTGCTGAGATCACGTGCGTATTCAGGGTAGTCGCTGTGCTCACAACAGAAACATGTAACTTTTCCGGCGTTGTGTCTGCCTTTTTCGTATAGCACTTTCCATACATCACATGCAGCTCAAAGTGGGGGGTTGCTAATAAAAAGCTAATCCAAAAAGATGTGTCTTTAGCCGGTGTTTCAAAATGTCCACCGGTTGGTCGCATGCTTACGATGTGGCACTACGTTTTTTTATAGAAGGACGACACGGACACAACATATTAAGGACATTAAAGCAGGGTCTGCATGCACAGAAACACTCCTCCTGTCGGTCATAAGGGATGATTGAGAGGCATTTTCAGGAACAGAATTCCTTTATTTGTCCAGCAACGGGACATTCACCTTATTAATACAACAGCAGAGAAAGTGAGAAGAATAGACTTACATATTCAAAAAGATCTAAGTATGCACATGTTACTCATACTAAGACACACAATGGGTAAAACAAACAAATGGCAGATAGGTACAGCAGGGTAAAAAACGTGAATTGCTGGAGGGTATATTGCACAACGTTTGGTATTGTTATTGCACATCAGAGGTGTTACAGTCAATAAGACATGAGTCTAGTTTTTCAGGACATGTGTGATGACTGACATGCTGGGTCATGTTGCTGGAAAAAAACCGTGCAGTGAAGTTTAAAGGGTCTGCACTTCAACATTGAAAGGAACTTAAATATAAGATATACAAATTGTGGAGTTAAATATTACATGTTTACTGTGTTATATTAAGTTGTTTAGTCAAAACAAATCACACAACAATTAAAATACTTTTCAATTGAAGGATGTTTTGTATTTTTACCTTCCCTTAACTTTCCTGCGGTTGTTTAAGCTGCATGTTTCTCTCCTCCACCAATCAGAGGCGAGGACGGCTGCTTCCTGTACGGAGTTTTTAACGGTTACGACGGCAGCCGAGTGGCCAGCTTCGCCTCTCAGTGTCTGACTGCTGAGCTGCTGCTGGGTCAGCTCAACTCCTCGCACTCAGACAGCGACGTGAGACGGATCCTCACTCAGGTGCGTTCATTACCTCATCTCACCTGGTTCAACCTGGACCCTTTGTTCACATGTTGTTATGTCATAGTGACCAATGGGGACCAACAGTTAATGTACGTCCACTAAAAGTTATATAAAGGGAGGATATCAAAGAGAATGCACACCTGCCTGTACATCATAATACAGCTACAGTACTTAGAGTATTGTGTTTCTCAGAATAAGATATGTGAACGTCATGCTTTCATTGTGACAGGCCTTCGACGTGGTGGAGAAAAGTTACTTTGAGACGATAGACGACGCTCTGGCCGAGAAAGCTAACCTGTCCAACTACCTGCTGCCACACAACGAGGTACACACACACACACGCACACACACAGACACACGCACAGACAGACAGACAGACAGACAGACAGAGAAGACAGAGAAGACAGAGAAGACAGACAGACAGACAGACAGACAGACAGACAGACAGCATATTGACGGACTTGGCTGAGAATTGGGAAGTGGGTTTCTGTGTTTGTTCCATAGAAACTGCAGATTTGGACTTTGCAGTGAGCTAATGCTCGGCCATTGATATGTTATAATGGGGCACCTCAGCCTGTTTTCATTAGATAAGCTGCTCTTTTCTTTATTCCTGCCATTTCTTCTCCTCACTTAACCCCTCCTTTCTCTACCTCACACTGTAGAGAGGTGCAGGAATGAGTCCTAAACACATTACGGTTCGCTAGGCATGTTTTTTTTTGCGTTCTGGTTGCGTCACATCATCGTCCCCTCTTTATCCCCTAAAGTCTGGCTGACGATTGTTCTTCTCCTCCCTTTGCCTACTTTTTCTCTACCTATTATCCTCCCTCCTCCTCCTCCTCCTCCTCCTCCTCCTCCTCCTCCTCCTCCTCCTCCTCCTCCTCCTCTTCCTCAGAACTTGTCGTTCCACCAGCTCTCCTCTCAGGGTCAGAAGGTTCAGGAGCGTCTGAAGGAGTTGGAGCTGGAGGTTTCAGGAGGAGCAACAGCTGTGGTGGCTCTGATCCTCAACGACAAGCTGTACATCGCCAGTGTTGGTACGGACACACACACCACACACACACACACACACACACACACACACACACACACACAGACACACACACACACACACACACACTCCCCTGGTCTCCACGCTGTTTGCGTCACTCTTTAGTGTCCCCTGGTCTCCAGCTGTGTGCGTCTCTCTTTAGTGTCCCCTGGTCTCCAGCTGTGTGCGTCACTCTTTAGTGTCCCCTGGTCTCCCAGCTGTGTGCGTCACTCTTTAGTGTCCCCTGGTCTCCAGCTGTGTGCGTCACTCTTTAGTGTCCCCTGGTCTCCCAGCTGTGTGCGTCACTCTTTAGTGTCCCCTGGTCTCCAGCTGTGTGCGTCACTCTTTAGTGTCCCCTGGTCTCGTTGTGTTTTGAGCTTCTTGCAGTGTTTTGTATTTGCACTGAGACATTATTATTGAATACTTCTACAATCTTATTAGTTTATTCTTCATATTTCTAGTGCTGGAAAATATGTATATGACTTCCTAAGGATTTCTACATGTTCCACTTTTCTCCAGTAGATGTCAGGCTAACACAGGTTTAGGACTTGCTTTAAAGGGGACCTATCATGCAAAATGCACTTTTTGATGTCTTTTATACATAAATGTGTGTCCCCGGTGCGTCTCAGGCAGGGAACTCAGGCAGCGTCAGAAAATAAAACCCTCTCTCTTTTCCTCCGTACCCAAATCTTTTCAAAACGGGGCTACAACGAGCGGATACAGATTTGCTGCCGATATGACGTCAAATCGGCGGCGGACCCACAGAAAGTTGCTATCAGAAACAATGCCTGACGTGTTTTGGACGTAATCTCGTCTTTGTTTACATTAGCAAGCCTCGCTAACACTCAGAGCTAACCTGTACTGGAGAGCACGTGTGTTTAAAAAGCAGGAAATATAAAAAGGAACTCACCTTGTGATAAACCCGCAAGAGAAAAAGCATTTGAGCTCCATACTGTTTCAGAAATAATCCTTGATGTGGTTTAGAACAGGATGGCGTTTTATCACAGCAGAATTTAACTTTATCTCCGGTAGAATTCTGATCAGGCATTAGCTCCGCCTCCTCTTTTTTTTTTTCTAAGCTAAGGACCCAAAATCTGCGTTTCTCTAACAGCTGGAATAGAGGGGTTTGAGCAGAATGAGGCATGGCTACAACGGGGGGTCTGTTTGGTATGTTAAGCAAACAACTTCACAGACATGTTCTGTACAGGTATGGCCCTACAATATATGTTTCCAAAATAGCATGATGGCATTAAGGCAGGGAATTCAGTTTGTGTGTGATAGATTATTACATTTATATATTTGTAAAAGTCACATCAACTGTTTGCTATAATGTAAACACAAAAGGCTCTTTTTTTTTACATTTCATTCAAGAATTATAAGTTTTTTAAGGTTTTATTTTTCAAAAACTGGTTAATTTCATGTATAAATTGTACACAAAATGACCTGTTAAACTGGTATTTAGTAATACCTTGAAGAGATACATCTTCATTATTATCTATAGTGACATCCAGGAGTTGGTTTGTAACATTACAGCGATATCAAACTACTTTTGTTGAGAAGAAACTTAAAAATAAACTGGTATTTAGTGGGATTTCTTTAACGAATAACACCGTAATGTTGAGCACGACTTCTCTTGTGTAGGACAACTGTCCATCAGAAGCGATATCTAACTTCCTCTGTAGAAATAACCTTTTTAAAAATCCATTATAAGCAGTTGTGAATTGATTTATAATCTTAGAAGATAAGAGTCTACATTCGTACATTAATTGATTTTTCCCTCTTTCCCTACTTATGCTTCCTCACATTTCTCCTCCGAGACGACGCTCGTTTCTATTTTTAGTAAAAACTGAGACGGAGAGCTGTGTTTGGGAATATTTCAGTTCATTTCTCATCCTTGTGCATCAAACTTAAAGAGGACCTATTATGCTATATTTGAAAAATATATTGTAGGGCCATACCTATACAAAACATGTCTGTGAAGTTACAGAGACGATAGGTTGGGACGTGTGAAGTTACAGAGACGATGGGTTGGGACGTGTCACGTGTGCCGGAGACGATAGGTTGGGACGTGTCACGTGTGCCGGAGACGATAGGTTGGGACTTGTCACGTGTGCCAGAGAAGATAGGTTTGGACGTGTCACGTGTGCCGGAGACGATAGGTTGGGACGTGTCACGTGTGCCTGAGACGATAGGTTGGGACGTGTCACGTGTGCCGGAGACGATAGGTTGGGACGTGTCACGTGTGCCTGAGACGATAGGTTTGGACGTGTCACGTGTGCCGGAGACGATAGGTTGGGACGTGTCACGTGTGCCGGAGACGATAGGTTGGGACGTGTGCCAGAGACGATAGGTTGGGACGTGTCACGTGTGCCTGAGACGATAGGTTGGGACGTGTCATGTGTGCCGGAGACGATAGGTTGGGACGTGTCACGTGTGCCGGAGACGATAGGTTGGGACGTGTCACGTGTGCCTGAGACGATAGGTTGGGACGTGTCATGTGTGCCGGAGACGATAGGTTGGGACGCGTCACGTGTGCCGGAGACGATAGGTTGGGACGCGTCACGTGTGCCGGAGACGATAGGTTGGGACGCGTCACGTGTGCCTGAGACGATAGGTTGGGACGCGTCACGTGTGCCGGAGACGATAGGTTGGGACGCGTCACGTGTGCCGGAGACGATAGGTTGGGACGCGTCACGTGTGCCGGAGACGATAGGTTGGGACGCGTCACGTGTGCCGGAGACGATAGGTTGGGACTTGTCACGTGTGCCAGAGACGATAGGTTGGGACGTGTCACGTGTGCCGGTGACGATAGGTTGGGATTTGTCACGTGTGCCTGAGACGATAGGTTTGGACGTGTCACGTGTGCCGGAGACGATAGGTTGGGACGTGTCACGTGTGCCGGAGACGATAGGTTGGGACTTGTCACGTGTGGCGGAGACGATAGGTTGGGACGTGTCACGTGTGCCGGAGACGATAGGTTGGGACGTGTCACGTGTGCCGGAGACGATAGGTTGGGACGTGTCACGTGTGCCGGAGACGATAGGTTGGAACGTGTCACGTGTGCCGGAGACGATAGGTTGGGACGTGTCACGTGTGCCAGAGACGATAGGTTGGGACGTGTCACGTGTGCCGGGGACGATAGGTTGGGACGTGTCACGTGTGCCGGAGACGATAGGTTAGGACATGTCACGTGTGCCAGAGACGATAGGTTGGGACGTGTCACATGTGCCAGAGACGATAAATTGGGACGTGTCACGTGTGCCAGAGAAGATAGGTTGGGACGTGTCACGTGTGCCGGATGTCGCCAGTGACGTAATGGGAGCCACAATTCTGGATCTGCTTGTTAGCACCCCCCCTTTCTTTTCTTTTTCTTTTTTTTGAGATGTAGGTACGGAGGAAAAGAGAGAAGGTTTTGTTTTCTGACACTTTGTGAGTTCCCTGACACACCGGGGACACATATTTATGTATAAAAGACATCAAAAAGTGCATTTTGCATGATAGGTCCCCTTTAAGTCATACAGTTATGGCATTTATTCTCGAAAGCTATGTTATGCTCTGTAAACTGAAAACTGAAACCTTGGCTCAAACTAGTAAATATGAAGATGGATTATCAGGAATCATTCAAAGTGACACAGACACATTGGATTAACTATTGGATTAACCTTCAGCAGCGTTTTTATCGTTTTGATGCCATTGAACGCAACTTTTGATCAGAACAACAGCTAAGGTAAGAAGCTTCCTCCGTGAAGCTACGTGTTGGGATGTCTGTTGTCGCTTCCCCTGTCGCGAGTTCGGATCGCTCAGTGATGATACTAATATTTCCCCGCCCGCAGCGTCATGGGGCTTAACAGGTTTTGATGTGTCACACAGAGGAACGCACATTATCAATAATACAAATCAATACAAGGAAGACACCACAAGTAGCAGTATTATAAAAAATAAGTGGAACATGTAGATAGATAGATAGCGGACAGATAACAGTATTAAAAGTGTATATATACACTGAGTTTTATTTTACAGATGTACAGTATGTTACAATATTAAATAGTGCCAATAAGAAGCAGCAGACAGTAATAATAATCGTAATGAAGAACATCTGTGATGTCATTCAAGGTTACATGGGGTGAGTCACACACACACACACACACACACACACACACACACACACACACACACACACACACACACACACACACACACACACACACACTGAGGAGCCACTGTTATTCCACAAAAGTATTTATTTTCAGGAACCTTCCAAGTGAAATTCCCCGATGTGAGCGGCTGCACATGTGGGATTTGATATTACTACTAACTCTACTATATGTAACTAATAATAATAAAGTGTACAGATCTTATTTCAAGCCTGCACTAACTCAGAGTAACTCGGGTTATTGTTATTCCTTAAATATTATGTTTTATATGTTTTTGCTAACATGCTAAATGCTGCAGCATGCAAAGGAAAAGAGCCCCTCACCCTCTCTCAATTTATTTTGTCCACGAGGACTGTGTGTGTGTGTGTGTGGGTGTGTGTGGGTGTGTGTGGGTGTGGGTGTGTGGGTGGGTGGGTGGGTGTCTGAGGTTTAGATGTGAGAGTGAACGCTCTCTGAAAACTCTTCGAGCTGCATGTTGATGACAAACTCTTCTGACAGTTAAGGTCGTATAACACATACTGGGAGTGTGTGTGTGTGGGGAGGGGGTAGATAGACAAAGGTATATGGACATACAACAGGCATAGATAGCGAGCATTTACATGTATGTTGCATGGGCACTTTTGCACATATGAACATGACGATTATTGCATTATCTAAGAATCAGAATACGTTTATTCGTCCCACATAAGAGGGGAGATGTGCATTCAATACAGCAAGAAAAGAGCCAACGACAGCTTAACCTAAGAGAGTTTACACACTCTGTCGTCTGCAGATTGAGCAACACACGGCTATTTAAAGATCCTAAAATGTGTGTAAAGTTGAGGTTTGCATCATCAGACGTCTGCTCGGTGGCCCCAGCGTTTGTAATATTAAACTGAAATGACTTTTTAATGGCAACGATTAGCATATTTACAGAAAAATCATAATTATTTTTGATCATTTTTGATGTGGAACATTTTTTAGCCTCTTCAATCTGATTTTAAATCTTTGTATATCAATCTAAAGTGTAAATCTTTCGGTTTGTACTGATGAGTAAAGAATTTGAAGACATGACTATTTATATGAAGACGTTCCTCCCTGCTGTGTAAATGCTGACTCGCCTCAAATACCTCGCCTCCTGAAACACCATGAACTCTTTTATAAAGATATATGTATCTGCTCCACAGCTTCTCTTGGTCTTAAAATCACACTGTACATATCACATTTATATATTCAGTTTAATATTCCATCCCTCACATACTTATGTATATATAATAACTTGCTTTATATTTTGTTTTTGTTATTGTTAATTTGTAAATTCAACATGTACATTTTCTACTTTTTTGTTTATTTCTAGTCTTTTTAATTTGTAATGTAGAATGCCATGTCTTTGATGCTGCAACACAAACAATTGGGATCAATAAAGTACTTCTTACTTTATATTAAAGGTCCCCTATTATACTGTTTTTCATCAATATATCACAGGTCTCAGATATATACAGAGCCTGTCTCTGATTGGCTGAAACACCAAACAGATCATTGCAGCATCCCATAATCCCCTCTGTTTCAGCCCTGTTTTCAAAATGCTGATTCTCTGTCTGTTACTTTAGATGAAAATAAGGAGCCCCTCCCCACGCCCCTCTGAGAGAGATTTGGTTACAAAGAACTCAATGGAGCTCTAGGAGGAGATTCAGGTGATAAGGGGGGGGGGGGGGGGGGGGGTTACCTTGGTTGCTGATTGGCTAATGGTTACACAAGACAAAACATCGTTATGACATCATCAAGTGGCCAAAATCTGATCAGCTCATTTTCAGACAGGTTTTTATAGAAATGGATCAGGAGAAAAAGAGAGAGAATCTTTGTTCCTGAAACTTTCAGAGTCTCTTTACACAGAGGGGACACATGTTGATGTAGAAGAGACATGAAGAAGAGGGGACACATGTTGATGTAGAAGAGACATGAAGAAGAGGGGACACATGTTGATGTAGAAGAGACATGAAGAAGAGGGGACACATGTTGATGTAGAAGAGACATGAAGAAGAGGGGACACATGTTGATGTAGAAGAGACATGAGGAAGAGGGGACACATGTTGATGTAGAAGAGACATGAAGAAGAGGGGACACATGTTGATGTAGAAGAGACATGAAGAAGAGGGGACACATGTTGATGTAGAAGAGACATGAAAAAGAGGGGACACATGTTGATGTAGAAGAGACATGTGTCCCCTCTATGTAAAGAGAGAGTCTCTTTGCACAGAGGGGACACGTGTTGATGGAGAAGAGACATGAAGAAGTGGATTTTGCATAATAGGTGACCTTTAAAAGTCCTCCTCCCTCTGGTGTTTTGTGCCTTCAGGAACCAACCGGGCTCTTCTGTGTAAGTCGAGCAGCGACGGGCAGAACCAGGTTCTTCAGATCGGACGCCCGCACAACACGGAGAACGAGGAGGAGCTGCAGAGACTCGCTGCTCTGGGTGAGACCTCAGGAGCTACAGATCATATCGAGGGTTAATCGGTGACGTTATATAACACCATTTAATGTAGCTTCAGCCTCCATGCTGCACACAAATCTGATCTTAATGTAGCTTCAGCCTCAATGCTGCACACACATCTGATCTTAATGTAGCTTCAGCCTCGATGCTGCACACACGTCTGATCTTAATGTAGCTTCAGCCTCCATGCTGCACACAAATCTGATCTTAATGTAGCTTCAGCCTTGATGCTGCACACACGTCTGATCTTAATGTAGCTTCAGCCTCGATGCTGCACACACATCTGATCTTAATGTAGCTTCAGCCTCGATGCTGCACACACGTCTGATCTTAATGTAGCTTCAGCCTCGATGCTGCACACACGTCTGATCTTAATGTAGCTTCAGCCACGATGCTGCACACACGTCGGATCTTAATGTAGCTTCAGCCTCCATGCTGCACACAAATCTGATCTTAATGTAGCTTCAGCCTCAATGCTGCACACACATCTGATCTTAATGTAGCTTCAGCCTCGATGCTGCACACACGTCTGATCTTAATGTAGCTTCAGCCTCCATGCTGCACACAAATCTGATCTTAATGTAGCTTCAGCCTCGATGCTGCACACACGTCTGATCTTAATGTAGCTTCAGCCTCGATGCTGCCACACACATCTGATCTTAATGTAGCTTCAGCCTCGATGCTGCACACACGTCTGATCTTAATGTAGCTTCAGCCTCGATGCTGCACACACGTCTGATCTTAATGTAGCTTCAGCCTCGATGCTGCACACACGTCTGATCTTAATGTAGCTTCAGCCTCGATGCTGCACACACGTCGGATCTTAATGTAGCTTCAGCCTCGATGCTGCACACACGTCTGATCTTAATGTAGTTTCAGCCTCGATGCTGCACACACGTCTGATCTTAATGTAGTTTCAGCCTCGATGTTGCACACACGTCTGATCTAAATGTAGCTTCAGCCTCGATGCTGCACACACGTCTGATCTAAATGTAGCTTCAGCCTCGATGCTGCACACACGTCTGATCTTAATGTAGCTTCAGCCTCGATGCTGCACACACGTCTGATCTTAATGTAGCTTCAGCCTCGATGCTGCACACACGTCTGATCTTAATGTAGCTTCACCTCGATGCTGCACACACGTCTGATCTTAATGTAGCTTCAGCCTCGATGCTGCACACACGTCTGATCTTAATGTAGCTTCAGCCTCGATGCTGCACACACGTCTGATCTTAATGTAGCTTCAGCCTCCATGCTGCACACACGTCTGATCTTAATGTAGCTTCAGCCTCCATGCTGCACACACGTCTGATCTAAATGTAGCTTC
>CM062266.1:38201261-38216261 GCA_031216635.1 Dissostichus eleginoides | reverse complement strand
ACAGATATTAACGGAGATATCAACATTTAAATACGGCGATATCATCGATATATGTGCTTTGTGTCTTAATTCGTTTATATACTGTATTATAACTTTGCTAACTATTTGAAGTTCACTTGTTTAATGTTATGCTAAAGTAATGCTCATATGGATGTAGCTCAATCAGTTCAATCAGGAGAGACGGTTTGATGTAAGAACACATATTTATTGCCAGGAATACACAAATGAATGTAATGGAGTCTTGGCGATTAGGCCCCGGTGTGCAGGAGTATCATTCGGGAGGGGAGAACAGATCCGATGAAACCCCCCGGGGTCTAGACCCTGGTGGTGGTGAATGGATGGTTGGGGTCGGTCTGAAGGGGAGGGGCTTAGCTTGACCCTGGTGGTGGTGAATGGATGGTTGGGGTCGGTCTGAAGGGGAGTGGCTTAGCTTGACCCTGGTGGTGGTGAATGGAGGGTTGGAGTCGGTCTGAAGGGGAGGGGCTTAGCTTGACCCTGGTGGTGTAGAATGGATAGTGGGGTCGGTCTGAAGGGGAGTGGCTTAGCTTGACCCTGGTGGTGGTGAAGGGATAGTTGGGGTCGGTCTGAAGGGGAGGGGCTTAGCTTGACCCTGGTGGTGGTGAACGGATGGTTGGGGTCGGTCTGAAGGGGAGGGGCTTAGCTTGACCCTGGTGGTGGTGAATATATAGTTGGGGTCGGTCTGAAGGGGAGTGGCTTAGCTTGACCCTGGTGGTGGTGAATGGATAGTTGGGGTTGGTCTGAAGGGGAGGGGCTTAGCTTGACCCTGGTGGTGGTGAATGGATAGTTGGGGTCGGTCTGAAGGGGAGGGGCTTAGCTTGACCCTGGGGTGGTGAATGGATAGTTGGGTTCGTCTGAAGGGAGGGCTTAGCTTGACCCTGGATTCAGAGGGACAGGAGGTGCAAAGGGGTGGAGGAGGGTTGCGTCGAGTCACCTGAAATGACAGCTGTCAGAGGGGAGAGCAGATTTAAAAGGGTTAGCAGAGCGCTATGATAGGCTTGTGAGAATAGAGCGAAGTGACTGGTTAAGCTGGGGAGTGACGCCCCCGATCACTTATTGAGAGGAGAGAGAGTAGTAACATAGACATAGTAATATGAATGAGAAAAGACGGTCTTCCTGGTTGAACTTGCGCTGCGCTTCATTTGTTGTTTTGTGTCTTTGCGTAGCTCTTACGTTGGTGTTTGGAGTTTTCAATAAATTAGAAACCATCAGTCCAGCGTACGACCATCTTTCAGAGGGATATGCTACAGTTCATATCATAAAATATCCATACTTGGCGTCCGTGTATCGATGCAATATCGCCACGCAAAGTATCGCGATACTCTGCTGTATCGATGATTTCCCCCACCCCTAGTAGCTATGCACACATGACAATAAAAGCCTTGAATCTTGAATAAAGTTGAATTATTGATTTGTATCTTCAGTGCGGCGAAGGGTAAGCCGGTGATCTCGGAGCCGGAGATCCACGGCGTTCAGAGTCTGGAGAACGTGACGGGCTTCCTGCTGCTGATGTCTGAAGGACTCATCAACGCTCTGGAGTCTGCACACGGCCCCGAACAGGCCAACCAGGTGAGGGAATCCAGCGCACCCTGAACACTCTCCCTGCATTGATGGTCTCTCCACCAACTACTCAACTTCAGAAACATCTCCTCCTATTTCTTTTCATTGACGTCATCAGTCAAAGTCAACTTTATTGTCAATCTCAAAATATCTTTGTACACACAGGAAGATCGAAATACTGTTTCCCACAGTCCCGAGTTAACAAAACTCACACCTTAAAATACAAGAACACTCAATAATTACAAAAAACCACAAAATAACCGATTACTTCAAGTCATCATGACATCGTGACACGTCTTGTACTAACCGTTTTTGTTTCTTCACTTCTTTGGATGTCTTTCCTGGTACAGTATTCAAGTTCTGTGTTAAAGCAGCGTTTAACACATTATTTTAATGCCTTAAATAAAATACGTTTTTAAGAGAGGGGGAGAGAGGGGGGAGGGAGAGAGAGGGGGGGAGTTATAGTCCAGTGGGGGAGAGAGGGGAGAGAGAGGAGAGAGAGGGGAGAGAGGGGGGGAGAGAGAGGAGAGGAGGGGGGAGAAAGGGGGGGGAGGGAGAGAGGAGAGAGAGGTGGAAGAGAGAGGGGAGGGGAAGGGAGAGAGGGGAGGGAGAGAGGAGGGAGGGGGGAGAGAGGGGAGAGAGGGGAGGGGAGGGAGGGGGGAGAGGGAGGGAGAGAGGGAGGGAGGGGGGAGAGGAGGGGAGGAGGGAGAGAGGAGGGGGAGGGAGAGGGGGGGGGGAGAGAGGGGGGAGAGGAGGGAGGGAGGGAGAGGGGAGGGGGGAGAGAGAGGGGGAAGGAGGGAGGGGGATAGAGGAGGGGAGAGGGAGGGAGAGGGGAGAGAGGGGAGGGGGGAGAGAGGGGGGAGAGAGGGGAGGGAGGGGGAGGGAGGGGACTCATAGTGACTCTTCACAATGAAGCTCTCCTCAACCTGCTCTTCGTTTGGTTCGTCGGTTCTAGTGATCCCTTTGTGCTCAAACATCTTGCTTTCTCTTCAGCTTTGAAACAGGTTTGCTCCTGTGGTTTATCTTCTTCTCATCCACGTCGTCTGAAGTTCTTCAGAGGGGTTTATTATTATTATTATATTATTATTATTATATTATTCTCATCAAACCAAGAGAAACAAATAGACCTGTGTCTACAAAGCAAAGCCATGTTTGGTTTAAAACAAGCTGACTTTTTTTCCAAATTAAAACCCTACGTTTCTTTCTTCAAATTGTGTTTTTTGTAACTTTTCCGTCTTGATTTCTTCACCAATTTAGTTTTCTTTCCCCCATATATTCCTTTCTGTATGTCCTCCTCCTCGTCTCCTTTAGTGCTCCTAACATCCGTCTCTCGTCGCAAAGCCATGTTTGGTTTAAAACAAGCTAACATTGTGGTTTTTTGTAACTTTTCCGTCTTGTTTTCGTTCCCCTACATGTTGTATTCATTCCTCTATATCCTCCTCCTCATGTTCTCCTTTAGTTCTCCTAACACCTCTCCTCCTCTCTGCGTCTCCTCTCTCTCAGGAGATCGTGGCGATGGTGGCGGCAGAGCTGGCGTTGCAGAACAGTTTGGAGGCGGTGGCTCAGTCCGTGGTGGAGCGAATCAAACGTCTCCATCACGACGTCTACGTGTCCGGACGACAGAGAGCGACTTTCTGCAGCCGACACGAAGACATGACGCTGCTGATCCGAACGCTCGACTACCCGCTGGCCGAGGGAGGAACCCCCACAAATCCGAGTAGGAACATATACTAATTTAGTTTAGTTTATTTGTGTATAGTGTCGTGGACAGTCCCCGTTAATCGACTGTCACAAAAACCTGTAACTCAACTTTATTGTCAATCTTTCAGTTTGTGTGTACAGAGAGATCCAAATACCGTTTCCCACAATCCTGAATATAAAAACATATATATATATATGTATACACACAATCAACAGACACATTTATACACATGCACACATTAAGACCTAAATAAAAGCACAGCAATCAATATATACAAAATAACAGTCACTTCAATATCTTTGAGACGGTAGTTTTTACCGAATCACTTCATCATCACGTCAACTATTGTGAGCAAAATGCACTTTTTGACCTCTTCTATACATAAATATGTGTCCCCTGTGTGTAAGGAGACTCACATATTTAATGATATGCATATTTTTATATATATATTTGTATTTTTGTATTCTGGATTGTGGGAAACGGTACTGTCTGTACACACAAACTGAAAGATTGACTAAAGTTGACTTTGACAAAGTGTCAGGAATCAAACCCTCTCTCTTTTCCTCCGTACCCACATCTCTAAAAACGGGGGAACAACGGAGCTGATCCAGATTTGCTGCGTCATGACCACATTACAAAACATGTGTGAGGAAACCCCCCCACTCAGAATAGGAAAATATACTCATTTATTTGTGTATAGTGTCGCGGACAGTCCCCGTTAATCAACTGTCACAAAAACCTGTAAATGGGAAAGCTTTAAAATCACAATACACCAACAAGAAGGTACAGAAGGAGCTGAAACAGTCAGATGTAATCACTAGTCCATCTTAAAGGTCTCCCATCATGCTATTTTTAGGCATTTATTATAGGTCTCAGATATATACAAATATATAAAAAACATGTCTATGAAGTGTTTTGCTCAGAATACCAAACCCATCATTGTAGCCTCAAACCCCCCCCCCCCCCCCCCCTTCCAGCTGTTACTAAAGAGATGATTCGGGTCTGTAGCTTTAAAAACAAAAAGAGTTCATGCTGAGTATCTCATCGGGAGAACTCTCCCAGCAGAAACTCAGCTAAATGCTGCCGTGATTAAACGCCATATCATGTTCCAAACCACATCAAGGATTCTCTCTGAAACAGCATGGAGCTCAAACTCTTTCTCTCTCTCAGGTTTACCACAAGGTGAGTTCCTTTTGATTTCCTGCTTCTTCACACACACTCTCTCCAGCAGTGTTTCCGCCAGACCAGGGCTGAGAGGGCATCCACCCCGAGAGCGGGGGGGAGGGTCACGTGACTTGAATTTTGAATTGCGCCGTCCCTTATACTATCTCTTAACGTCTCCCTGCCGACAGGGACACCCCTCATGGCATGGTCCTTGGAAGATGCGGCGGTGCTTTTTTTTTCCGTCACAGGAACGCGCTTTGCTGGCGGCGAAAAGAATCCAACTCCTTTGCCCCTCCAACAGAGGGGTGTCCTTGTCCTTTTTTCTTTTCGTCATTTCAAGCGATAAAAACTCTCGATCTTCTCTCAAATTATAAAAAAATGTGGACGCCCTCGGCTCGAGTTCAGAGCGAATGACGGCAAGACGCCCCCCTGGCGGAAACGCTGCTCTCCAGTACAGGTTAGCTCTTAGTGTTAGCGATGCTAATGTAAACAAAGACCATATTACGTCCAAAACACGTCGCGCATTGATTCTGATAGCAACGTTTCTGATAGGGCCGTGGGTGTAAAGCCCGCCCACATTTCCAATATTACTTCATATCGGACGCAAATCTGGATCAGCTCCGTTGTTCCCCCGTTTTTAGAGATGTGGGTACGGAGGAAAAGAGAGAGGGTTTTGTTTTCTGACACGTTGTGAGTCTCCTGACACACCGGGGACACACCGGGGACACACCGGGGACACACCGGGGACACACCGGGGGACACACCGGGGACACATGTTGATGGAGAAAAGACATCACAAAGTGCATTTTGCATGATAGGAGACCTTTAATGATTTCACCTGTCCTCCCCTCAGGTGGGCGTATCTACCCGGTGTCGGTGCCGTACTCCAACAGTCTGAGCACCAGTAAGACCAGCGTCATGCTCTCACTCGTCATGCCATCCCAGAATACTCTCACCAACGGCACCAACACCGCCTCCACGCTGGAGGAGGGCACCCCCACCCCTGGGTAAGCTTGTTTTTCACTCCTGGACCCCTTGTACTCCTATTTTTGCTGTTAAATAGCTTCACTTTTACTCCATTGCATGCTCTAAATCAGACACTTTTTGATTTGAACTTTTTACGCTCTTGGAGTTGCATGTCGATTTTATATTTCTTAAAAGTAAGCTATCTCAAATAAAACACGTCCCGTCAATAGACTGCTGCAAAACTGTAAAAAGAAATGCAATTATTAATCTACGCTACACTGTTATTCTGACCACAAAGAACTTCTCTCAGCTTGAAGCCAATGTACTTTAAATGTGAAATACAAAAGGGTGTAGGGGGCGGTTTGGAATTGTTCCGACGACTCAAAAAGCTGTTAAATCTACACAGATCTTTGTCTCCTTTTTGACCCTTTAGGCTCCTGTAGTTTAGCTTTAAATCTTAGTCCCTCCCTCTTCTCTGCTGTTGTGAGTTTAGATCTCCCCCCGTCTGTAGAGTTTATTCTGGCTGTATTTATGTCAGGTGAGTGTGTATTTATGCCTAGGCAGCGTTTTCGCTCTCCCGTTGTGTTTCCTGCCGATCTACAGCTGATAGAATATTCTACTGTCGTACTCCACACACTGTAATGTTAGCATATGGCTTCAATTAAATCTGTATTCCCCCCAGGGAGCCATTTAACTCTGATTTGGGACCGGATCGTATCAGATGCTGCTCACGGTGGCAATCATTAATGCTTATTCTTTCAGAACAGCAACATAATTCCCTTTTATTGCGTCTAAAAAAGAATAATTTCCGAGTCAAAAGGACGAGGTTTTCTTGCACACAATGTGAAATGTAGTTTAAAGGGGCTCTATGGTGTTTTGGGTTTTTTTCCTCCTCCCTGTAGTGTGTTTTTATAGGTTTTAGTGCATGTAAATGGTCTGCTAAGGGTCAAATCTCTCCAGAGGGAGTTCCTCTGTCTCAGAAAGGCATTGCATTATTATTATTTTTAAAGTGTTCATATTAAAATGTTGTTAGAACAAGGGAAGAAGGATTTCATTCCTACCTTTTCCTGACTTTGGTTTTTCGTGTAAATCTCAAAATATCCGTTTTAAGGCGAGACACGGCCGCAAAAACATGGTTTTTCATGAACTGGTCAATTTTGAGATGTTGTGCTATTTTGATTCCATAACATGTTTTCTTTCAGGCCTTTTTGAAGGAAAAATACACATTTAGGGGTTTATTTACTAGTTTGTCTCTTTGCGTCTGGAGGTTTCTCCTATATTCACCAAAAGTTAGCTTTCTAACGTAACATAAAGTACCGCGACCGCTGTTTGCACCATGTAATCACTGGTATCGTTGGAAAGCTCCGTCTCTCCTGCACAATCTCATCGGATCCAAATATGGTCATTTCCTTTGTATCAGCAACCAATCGTGAAAGTGCAAAGGGGTCTTAAACCAAAGAACAGGAGGGTTTAGGTAGCGCCACACAGCAATCTTTAAAGGTCGTTTTTTGGAGTGAGAAATGTCCACTTCAGTAGCCCTCACATTCACCAAACCTTCCAGTTCTATTCCTATCAATATTCTGAAGGTTTTTACAGAAGGGTTTGTTCGTATATCATTCATAGCCTGAATTATATAACATTTTATACCTAAAAACATGGCTAGAATTGATATTTTAAGGCAGTATTTTCCAATTTATGGAGTGATAAAAAGAGATATCCAAAATCCCTTCTGTAAAAGCTTTAGATTCTAATATGACTACAAAATGAAACAAGAATGTTGAACCTGGCTTTATCCAAAGTTCAGATTTGTGTTCCTGAAATGTATTCAAATATGCGCATATTTAATGAGATGGTGGCTCATTTGCATATTTAAACGTGCTATTTCATAAAACTTGTAATACAAAAAACAATTGTCTTATTGTAAGTAATTAACTGGAGAAATGTCTAGCTGATATCTTTAAGTTAAAAAAAGTACCCTATTCACCTGGGTGTCTCGAACAATGATTTACAGAATGACCCACACAATCGCATAATTAACAGAATTACAAATCTAAACAAAGTGAACAATGAGTGCAAATGCCTCTCCATCCACGATTAGCAGCATGTCAGAAACAGCTTAACAGGCAATGTGTATTCTTGCTTTTTTTGGCAGGGTAATTAATGTGTTGTCTTTGGTTTCTTTTCATTTTCTGAACCGTTTGTCTTACATTGTGTTCAGAGTGGATTTCAAAGAGTTTGAATCGAACCTTCATTAAGCTGCAGGAGCACCCTTCGTTTAGCATTTTGCTCTTCGTCTACACAGATCACTTCTCTTTCTCTCCGTCGTGTTTCTGTCCGACTCACATCTGTTTCTCTTGTTCCCGTTTTTCCAATCCTCCTGTCTTTCCTCTCCTCTCCGTTATCCTCTACGATCTTCTCTCCTGTTTCCTCTTTGTTATTCTCTCCGGCATCTTTTCCATTTGACCTCTGTTTCCTTTCCGGTTTGATTTGTTTTGCCTCTCCGTTATCCACTGTTTTACTTTCCTTTCTCCTCTACCTTTTCCTTCCCTTTTTACCTTATCTTTTCCCGTTTTCCTTCACTTTTTCCTCCATTTACTTTTCTGTTTTCCAACATTTTCCTTCTTGTTTTACTCTCTGTAATTCCCTTTTCCTCCACCGTGTTCCTCTCCTTTTTTCTACTGTTTTCTTTCCTGCTTTTCTATTTTTCCCTTCTCTTAACCTTTTCCCGTTTTCCACGACTTTTCCCTCCGTTACTCTTTGGTTTTCCTTCCGTTTTTATATCTTCTCCTCTGTATTTCCGTCCTCCTCTCTGTTTCCCCCTTTGACCTTACCATTTCCCGTTTTCCTCTCCATTTATTATTCTGTTTTCTTCTACCTTTACTGCCACTGTTTCTGTTTTTATATGTCTTGTTTACTCTCTGTAATCCCCTTTTTCTTTCCGGTTTCCTCACCGTTTTCTACTGTTTCATTTCCTCATCTCAAATGTTTCCCTTCTCCTTAACATTTCCCGTTTTCCACGACTTCTTCCTCCGTTGTTCTTTTGGTTTCCCTCCGTTTTTATATGTCTTCCTTCTTGTTTTACTCTCTGTAATCCCCTTTTTCTTTCCTGTTTCTCTCACTTATTCCCTTCTCCTTACCGTTTCCCGTTGGCCACGACTTCTCCCTTTATTATTCTCCTGGTTTTCCTCCGTCTTCATATCGTCTCCTCTTCCTTTCCATCCTTCCTCCTCCAGCTCGTTCCCCCCCCCACCCTTCACACCTCTGTTGACATCCTGCAGCCTATAATTGAACTCCCTTTCTCCCCTGTCTTCTCTCCTCTCCCCATCTCCACCTCCCTGTTCTCCTTCTCCACCTCCCCCCCTCCTCCTCTCCCCTCCTCTTCCTCCCTCCTCTTCCTCCCCAGCAGTCAGAGTCCCACAGCCACCCTCCAGTCCACCAACACTCAGACCCAGAGCTCCAGCTCCAGCTCGGGGGACGGCAGCCTCTTCCGGCAGAGAGGCAGTCAGGCGGCTCAGCCCGATGAGACGGGGAGGGTCCCTCCGTACGTCGACTTCACCCAGTTCTACCGGCTGTGGGGGAGCGACCACAGCGAGGGGGGGGGACTGGGACCCCAGTGAGGAGGAGGAGGAGGAGGAAGAGGAAGAGGAGGAAGAAGAGGGGAGATACAGACTGTTCTCTGGGACACAGATTGAAAAAAAAGACTAATATTTTAAAGCGGGTTGGGATGAGCGATGAATATGCTTTTAATGTTAATGTTTTTCTTTTAATGTACGACTTACGGAGGAACTCTCCCCGTCTCACAAATAAGTGTCCTGAGGAGGAAGAGGAAGGGGATGAAGATGAAGAGTAAGGGGTGGAAGAAGAGGGGAGATACAAAGAGACAGACTTCAGAGTTCTCGGGACAGGATTGAAAAAAAGACTAATATTTTAAAACGGGGGTTGGGATGAGCGATGAAATGCTTTTAATGTATAACAAATAAGTGTCCTAACGGAAAGGAGGAGGAGGAGGAGGAGGAGGAAGGGGAGGAAGGGGAGGAAGGGGAGATACAAAGAGACAGACTTCAGAGTTCTCTGGGACACGGATTGAAAGAAAGACTTTAAACGGGGGTTGGGATGAGCGATGAAACGCTTTTAATGTTTAAAAAAAGTGTCCTAACGGGAAGAAGATGCAACAGAACATTTTTCATTCTCACTTCAGATTTTGTATTCATCACCCTTAATAGAGAGGTGCAGGGATGTGGTATTTCTTCGTCGTCCCGTTTTTAAGACATTATTTGAGGCTTCTAACCAAAAACACACTCAGAAACCCATTGACTTTGTGATAAGTGAACCAAAATGCAGAGAAACTGACTAATTCCCAGGTTTTAGGACTCATTCCTGCACCTCTCTATCAGTCACCAACATGCATGGAAGAAACTCAAAGCAATTTAAGCCATTTCCCCCTTCTTTTTTTGTACCTTTTTAAAACATATTACGTTGAATATTGCGTGTGCGTGGAGCGTTAATTGGTTTTACCGTGAGGAGGACTCGGAGGAAACAAGATGCAAAGAAACGGCTTCCTGGCACGTGGATTGTAAAGGACTAAAGTGCACGAGGACACATCAAACCAGTGGGCCAATAACCACCATGAGACTGGGAGGAACTGGTGAATACATATGTTTCTGTTTTAGGTGCCGGTTATTAGTGATTGTGAAAACTCCAGATTGTAAACATGAACATGTATCTGCAAAAAGTAATCAGATGACACAATGTACTGTAAGGCCTTATAAGGACTCTATGGATGTGTTTCAAAAGTACTTTTTTATTTGTAATGAAAGTTTATCCCAAAAAGACTCAATAGCCTCGTTGTTACGATAACATTGGATCTGAGAACTTGTGAAAAATGCCAGTTTTATGTCTTGATTTTCACCAAATTGTCTCATTTATGTTTTAATAATAGTTTCATGACGTAGAGAAGTGTCTCTTTCATTGCGCCGCATTAAAGAAGAGTCATGCCTGGAGCGTTTTTAATGAACTTGTCTTATTTATAACAAGATATATAAACAAAGCTCTGGAGTCATTTTCCAACACCAGTGTGATCCTCTTTCCAAAAATACATGTTGTGCTTGACTTAAAACACTCCCTTTCTAATCTGATGGTAAAGAGGTGTTGAGGTGCACATACTAGACAGTCAGGTGCATCAGGTGCACCAGGTGCATCAGGTGCATCAGGTGCACCAGGTGCATCCTCTACCTCCTTTGAAGCTTTAAAACGCTTTTCTTCTGGTCCGTTAGAGTTTAGGTTTTTAATAGAGCTGTGGACAAAGCATAAACGCTTGCAAATAATATGGAAACCTTAGAGAAATATTAAGGCAAATTAATCACATTGCCACGTTTGCTTCCATAATGCAAGCACAGTTTATCACCAGTTGCATCGCAGTGAAATGGCAAAAAACATGTTTTAGACGAATGAAGCACAACTGCACTTATTTTATAGAAAAGGCTCTGTGTATGAATACTACACACAAAGTAGAAGTACTCAGGTCTTGTACTTGAGTAAAATTAGAAGTACTCATCTTGTACTTGAGTAAAAGTAGAAGTACTCAGACAGTAGAAAATACTTGTACTTCAGTAAAGTACTTGAGTAAACCTACAGAGTTACTTTACACCACTGTTTGTCATGCATTTTTTCATCACAGCACCCAAGTGTATTCCCTTTTTTCTCCACCGAAATTCAGGTAAATACTAGGATTTTAAACTTGTGATCAAACATTATTCCTCTTTCTCTGACCTACATATCTACATATTTAGCCCACATGTTCTCTCCTCTGCCTTGTTTTGTTGTGTGTTTCAGTCCATCAGAGGGCAATGTGGAGCTACATGAATCCATCAAAGAATATCTTCCAACACCAACCGGTCTCTTCATGTTCTCGCTCTATTTGACTTTCAGCAGGACAAACGGCTGATCCTGTAACCCGATGCTTGCAGGATTATTCACCATGACACTGAGAAATGTTGTGCAACGCCATGCAAATCCTTCTCCTCCTGCAGAGTAATCACTTTCATATCAAAACAAGAAGGAAGCAAACTGTCGCTGGGTAAAATCTGACATCTTCCTTTATTATGATTCATTGGATCAGAGTTAAAGAATAACCAACATTTATATCCGTGTTACCTCTTTGAAAGCTTTAAAACAGTTTTCTTTCCGTCTGTTGGACTTAAGGTTTTTAATAGAGCTGTCGACAAACGCTTGAAAATAATATTTATTATGATCAGAGAGGGAAAAAGTAGACACACCCTTTACTGAAGTAGAAGTACAGATACTCGTGTTTAAAAATACTCTGGTGAAAGTAGAAGTACTGACTAAACTTCTTTACTCAAGTAAAAGTAAAGAGGGCTTTGAAATGTACTGAAGTAAAAAGTACCCATAACTAGCAGCTGTTTTAAAGAGTACCTGACCTCCCTTTATATTAATAGAACAATAATGTCATTGTAGCTAATGAATGTTTCCATGGAACAACGGCAACATGACAACGTTTTCATTGGTCCCTCTTCTTTAGAGAAGACCAGGAAATGATGGATACACGGATCGTGTTCAAATCAATAGGCACGCAATGACTCTAAATAATAATGATCACGCCACCAAACACACATTCAAACTAAAGGAACCAGCCTGTTTGGAACATGGAAGAAGTAGAAAGTACAGGTATTTGGGTTCAACATGTAAGAAGTAGAAAGTTCAGGTATTTGTGTTCAACATGTGAGAAGTCAAAGTGGTCAGAAAGATAAGTAGTGGAGTAAAGTACTGATACCAGAACAATGTATTTAAGTACAGTAACAAAGTATTTGTACTCCACTACTTCCCACCTCTGCTAATGATTAATTGCATCAGAGTTAAAGAGTAGCCAATCTCAGCAGGAGGGTGTGTTCAGGTTCACACAGGTGAGTTTATGTTGTTTCAGCCCACACTCACCTGCTGCTTCTCACCTGGGAGGATCAGGGGAGAACATGAGACAGATTTAAAGGTGAGTACACAAGTTATTATCACTTATGCTTGTGGAAAGAAATGTATGTGTCTGTGTGTCAGAGATTAAACTGGAAAGATTTGTTTGTTTAAAGAGCTGTAATGAGTAATTTCTCTTACGAAGAAGTCATTGTTTTTTTTTTTTTGTCCAGACATTTGTTCACCTGCAGCTTCCTTACATGAGCTTTTAGATGTATTAAAGTATCATCTTGCAAAGACACCTCTCACCCTTTGAATGTACAGCAAAGGTCATGGGAACTGTTCGATAAATAAGAGATTTGATAAGGAAGTGTATAGAAAAGTGAGGCATTGTGTTAAAGGAAGAGTCTTTTGCCTTTCCTTGTACCATGTGAGGGTCTAAGGACAGAGGGTGTCGTATTGTCTACTGATATTCTGTACAAACTGTGAAGTCCACTGAGACAAATGTAACATTTGTGATATTGGGCTATATAAATAAACATTGATTGATTGATTGATTTTGGGAAACACCGATGAGCATTTTTAGGCAAATAACATTTTATATATATTCATGTCATGATCATGTTTGTTGAATATATAGCTGGAGGCAGTTAGCTTAGTTTAGCACAATAACAGAAAAGGTGTTTTGTTTCTCATTTGGACATGATTTCCTTTCTTAAGGTGCTACTGTATATTGGGTGGCTTTTTATGATTTTTTTTGATTTACTGAGTTAGACTGCTTATTTTCTTAATGCTAACTTGAGCTAGCCGTTTTGTGGCGGTATAAATTGATAGCGTAATATTGGTCTTCTTATCTAACTGCAAGTAAATCAAATGACCGCATTGGTCAGATGTTGGTATTTACACATTTAGTTCAGGAGGATAATCTCCGTTAACATCACTTCATGATTTCTGAAGTAAAACGCTAACGTTAGGCTATAAAGGAACTACAGCACGGTCACATGACTTCACGTCACCACCGCTAAGCTAAAGGAGGCTAACGTTGGGCTATAAAGGAACTACAGCACGGTCACATGACTTCACGTCACCACCGCTAAGCTAAATGTGGGTAATGTTGGGCTATAAAGGAACTACAGCACGGTCACATGACTTCACGTCATCACCGCTAAGCTAAAGGAGGCTAATGTTGGGCTATAAAGGAACTACAGCACGGTCACATGACTTCAAGTCTTCACCGCTAAGCTAAATGTGGCTAATGTTGGGCCATAAAGGAACTACAGCACGGTCACATGACTTCACGTCACCACCGCTAAGCTAAAGGAGGCTAACGTTGGGCTATAAAGGAACTACAGCACGGTCACATGACTTCACGTCATCACCGCTAAGCTAAAGGAGGCTAATGTTGGGCTATAAAGGAACTACAGCACGGTCACATGACTTCACGTCACCACCGCTAAGCTAAAGGTGGATAATGTTGGGCTATAAAGGAACTACAGCACGGTCACATGACTTCACGTCACCACCGCTAAGCTAAAGGAGGCTAATGTTGGGCTATAAAGAAACTACAGCACGGTCACATGACTTCAAGTCTTCACCGCTAAGCTAAATGTGGCTAATGTTGGGCCATAAAGGAACTACAGCACGGTCACATGACTTCACGTCACCACCGCTAAGCTAAAGGAGGCTAACGTTGGGCTATAAAGGAACTACAGCACGGTCACATGACTTCACGTCACCACCGCTAAGCTAATGTTGAGCTTGCTGACGTTTAGTCGTCTCATTTAGACTCTTGTTAGCAACCTAACTGAATAAGAAGTTTGAATGTTGAAATAAACACTAGTGTGCTTACTTACTCTATGGTGTCATATATTCAGAATGTACAGGTCATTTCTTACCAGGAAGTCAAGCTTTTTGGGCCACAAGCACTGAGCATAGTAATAATCGGGGTCCCGCCTCCAACGCTGTATCCAGTTCTCTTTTTGATCCATGGTTTGGTTTTCGTCTCCTTGCCTTTTATCCTCACAGCATCTCTTTAACCTTGCCTTGAGTCTGTCTCCACGTTTCTCTCCCGTCACTCTGGAATTTTATCTGAGGGAAGCTCGGTGGTCGTTGAGTTGAAATCTGAGGCCGACAGCACCGGTTCAGATGGTCTGGACTCGGATAAAAGTCCTTATCTCCAGTGTGATCAGAGAAGGCTCTTTAGCTGAATATTTTACATTCTGTGTGTGTGTGTGTGTGTGTGTGTGTGTGTGTGTGAGGTGCACCCTTCCTGGACAATGATATTCATGTTGAAAACTGGACGAATTTTCCATTTTCTTCTGGACTTTTGAGGAGTTAGGGTTTCATACGTGGAGACAGAAGCTGGCGGTCTTCGATAATCGTTGACCTTTTTTGTAGCATACAGGTTTCTCCCGTTGGTATTTACTCTTGCTTTGATGGGGGGGGGGTTGTATTCAGGCTAAGAGATGATAATAATAGCTGATATAATGAAGGGAATACAACCTTAATTTGTCACTAAAACCGGTTTGGTTTGTGAACTGCAGCTCTAAATGACCTACTTACTGATATACACCTGAACATCAGCAGGAGCGGACTCTTTAAAGTAGAGACACTACATACTGATATACACCTGAACATCAGCAGGAGAGGACTCTTTAAAGTAGAGACAC
>CM062266.1:38193761-38196261 GCA_031216635.1 Dissostichus eleginoides | reverse complement strand
TTCGTAGCACTTTAACATGTGTACAAAACCAATCCGTATGTATTCCACGTTATTGTGAACCAACGAGTATACAGAGAGATGAAGTCTGGAGGTTAGGTCGAAACTGAAAATAAATTAAAACTCTTAAAATTATTTACTGAATCTGAAAATAATGTATTTTTTACTTGAATAAAAATAAATAATTATAAAAAACATATTAAGCAAAAACAACCCAAATATATGTGAAACTGACGAACAGAAAATAAATTAAAATGATTCCCAGTTTCCCCACAGCCACACATCTCCCCTGTAACACCTGCATTGCAACACAACACGTCTCACTAACAGTAAAAAGCCTCGCTGCCTCCAACGCTGACATTAAAAAACAAAGCGAACCAACACCGACCTGCTCAATCCATTCTAATAATAATAATACATTTCCCCCGAGAGCTGCTGAGGGGTCAGGGATTGATCCGGACTCCCAGATGGTCCCAGTGTTGTAAACTGATCCCAGATCTCTTTGGATAAGAACTGAAGGGAGGTTGAGTCTGTAGAAAGAAGCAGGTGAGGAGGTGACCCTGAACACATCTGGATCTTTGTCCCCCCTCTGGCTCTGGTCTTGAGTTAGCTTTATTCCATTAGACAGGCGTTGTGGTGCAACAACACATTGATTTAAAAAGGTGTGTTTCAGGTACAGGTGATTGATTATCTGAGAGTCTGAGGAGATCAGTCCATATCTGTCTGTGTGGAAGACATCATGGTTTAAGAGATGGAAGGATTAAGCCATTCATTGTCAAATCTGCAATTTCTGGGATGCTCGATTAATGGGTTTGAGTCGTTTTTTAAAGGGTCCGCATTCTCTTATTTTAGCTTCGTGTTGAATCTGGTTACCTCCTTCATCCCCTACGTTATAATGTAAAGTAACAGGTGTGCGTATTTTCTGGTTTCTTATCTTTTATCTGAAGCTTGAATGAACATATTGATGTCATCCTGGGCTTTTTGGAAAGCACATTTTTTTGCATTTTTTGGGACATTTCAAAGAGCGAACAACCGATCGAAGCTGCTCTTTGATGGAAATGGTAAACAGCCTTTTTAAAGGGAGAAAACATTAAAAAAAACCTCAGGGTGTTTTGATGAGTAACACTTAGGGTCACAAGAGAGAGAAGACATTTTAAATATTGGTCTTTAACTTCTGGTGTCCTGCTCATCCATCCATCCTTACTGCTAAACAACACACTACCTCCTGTACACGGACAACTGGTATTTGACATAAACCCGGTGAGGTTGTCCGATGTAAATGTAATCCTGAAGGCAAACTAACATATTTCACCTGAATATTAACACGTGGAAGTCAAGAGAAGCTTCTCTCTCTGTGGCTTCAGGTGAAGAACGATGATCTGAGATCCACACGTTAATACAGAAACATCAACAAAGACCTTTTCACTCCAGAGTGATGCTGATGCTGAGAGACAGGGACGTCAGCTGGTGTGTGTGTGGGTGTGTTTGTGTGTGTGTGTGCGTGCGTGCGTGCGTACGTGCGTGTGTGTTGTTGTTGCAGAAAGAGGAGCAGGAAATAATGAAGTAGAAAATGTGAGCAGGGCTGCAACTATCAGTCATTACAATATTACATTACATGTCACTTGTTAGACGCTTTTATCCAAAGCGACATACTCAATACTGAGGACAATCCCCCCAGGAGCACTTTGGGGTGAAGTGTCTCAGGGACACAACGACATGCTGACTGCAGTGGGGTTTGAACCTGCTATCCCCTGATTCGAAGTCCATCATACTACCCACTGAGCCACAGCCTCCGATATTTTGGACTATCAAATATTCAGTAGAGATATCTTTCATGCAAAACTGTCTAAAACCCCAACTTATTAGCCTCTAAAATCTAAGTATTTGCTGCTTTTTCTCTCGTATATCATGTTTTGATGGTCAATTCATCGTTGAAACTCATTTTCTGTGCCAACAAATGTTCCAAAAAGCAGTTTTTAGCCCCTCAAATGTAAATATTTGCTGATTTTCTCCATTTTATATCATATAAACATGAATATCCTTTGATTTTGGACTTACAAAACAAGACATTTAAAGATATTTGAGTGACTCGGACGGACTTATGACATTTAAATACCAAACTATTAATGAAATCAATGGCATTGTTAATTGAATACCTGCAGAATGAGTAGGAATGATGGTTAGCTGCAGAATGAGTGGGGATGATGGTTAGCTGCAGAATGAGTGGGAATGATGGTTAGCTGCAGAATGAGTGGGAATGATGGTTAGCTGCAGAATGAGTGGGAATGATGGTTAGCTGCAGAATGAGTGGGGATGATGGTTAGCTGCAGAATGAGTGGGAATGATGGTTACCTGCAGAATGAGTGGGAATGATGGTTAGCTGCAGCGCTGGGTGTGAGCATCAGATTAAGGTCACTTTGGGAAGATAGAAGCAGTGGAAATGAACGGATGGATGGATGTATAGGAGGGGAGAAGACTAAAAATGGAGAGATCATAGAGGATG
>CM062266.1:38178761-38188761 GCA_031216635.1 Dissostichus eleginoides | reverse complement strand
CCAAATACCTGTACTTTCTACTTCTTACATGTTGAACCCAAATACCTGTACTTTCTACTTCTTACATTTTCCAAACAGGCTGGTTCCTTTAGTCTGAATGTGTGTTTGGTGGCGTGATCATTATTATTTAGAGTCATTGCGTGCCTATTGATTTGAACATGATCCGTGTATCCATCATTTCCTGGTCTTCTCTAAAGAAGAGGGACCAATGAAAACGTTACACATACATGCCGCACATACATGGAGAAAGACAATAACTCTAGATACAGCTACTGGTGCATTTTCCAACTGTAAACACCTTAGGATCAGATCGATTCAAGTGTTCGTAGTTGATTTAGCTAAATAAAAACGATACACTGATTTGCAGAAATCTGTCTCCCAATGGAAGTCAATGGGAACAAGTGTTTTTGGGCCCATTAACGTCACCTCTGAGTTCTTATATCACCATTTGGCAAGTACGAAGATTTTGAATTTGACTTTCTCAGGGCTTTAGGCCTCCAGGTGGAAATGCATGTGTGTGTGTGTGTGTGTTTAGTGTGTGTGAGTGAGTGTGTGTGTGTGTGTGTGTGAGTGTGAGTGTGTGTGTGAGTGTGTGTGTGTGTGTGAGTGTGTGAGTGAGTGCGTGTGTGTGTCTGTGTGTCTGTGTGTGTGTGTGTCAGAGTGTGAGAGTGTGTGTGTGTGTGTGTTGCCCCACATGCTGCTGCTGTTTGTCAAGGACAGGACAGAATCCCCTTCCCTCTCTCTCTCTCTCTCTCTCTCTCTCTGTTCACAGGGTGCTCCCCTCTTCTAAATAAGGCCGTCTGTCTCTCCCTCCATGACCTCAAACACCCCCCTCTCACTCACACACACACACACTCACACACACACACACACACACACACACACACACACACACACACACAGACACAACACACACACACACACACACACACACACACAACACACACACACACACACACACACACACACACACACACACACACTGTGTCATGCTCTTGTCAGTCAGCCAGGCTTAGTTTACCACCGGGCCAAAATAGACGATGTCTGTCCTTCAGGATGCCTCTCTCTCTCTCACACACACACACACACACATTCAGAAAGCTACAACACATTCTCTCTCTCTCTCTCTCTCTCTCTCTCTCTCTCTCTCTCTCTCTCTCTCTCTCTCTCTCTCTCTCTCTCTCTCTCTCTCTCTCTCTCTCTCTCTCTCTCTCTCTCATTTGTTTTATGTCCTATATATATTAATGATGCTCTGTTGGAGGAGCCTTTTAAGTTTGTAATGACATTTCTAAACTGTAGCTGCTGAGCACATGATGATAAAGCCTTGAACTGCCTCACAGGTTTTAGGGGGTGTCGTTCGAGCGCCAGAAGGAAATAGAGCTCGAGTCATTCCTCGGTCAGAGATGAATATGTAGATATTTCTCTTTGTGTGTTTAGTCTGCGTGGAGCAGCAGATGGTTTGTGTTTTGCAGGATGAAACGTTTCAGAATAGAGAACAGTTTTGCAGATTTGCAGATGTCAGAAAATGCTAAATCTAAGACGGCCTCTTGATATGTAAAAAGGTTTCAATGTGTGTCATTTAAAAGAGTTCCTATTCTGCTTTCTGTGGTGTTCCCTCTGCTCCAACACACTGTACGTCATCAGCAGGAGAGGACTCTTTAAAGTAGAGACACTACATACTGATATACACCTGAACATCAGCAGGAGAGGACTCTTTAAAGTAGAGACACTTCATACTGATATACACCTGAACATCAGCAGGAGAGGACTCTTTAAAGTAGAGACACTACATACTGATATACACCTGAACATCAGGGAGAGGACTCTTTAAAGTAGAGACACTACATACTGATATACACCTTAACATCAGCAGGAGAGGACTCTTTAAAGTAGAGACACTTCATACTGATATACACCTGAACATCAGCAGGAGAGGACTCTTTAAAGTAGAGACACTACATACTGATATACACCTGAACATCAGCAGGAGAGGACTCTTTAAAGTAGAGACACTACATACTGATATACACCTGAACATCAGCAGGAGAGGACTCTTTAAAGTAGAGACACTACATACTGATATACACCTGAACATCAGCAGGAGAGGACTCTTTAAAGTAGAGACACTACATACTGATATACACCTGAACATCAGCAGGAGAGGACTCTTTAAAGTAGAGACACTACATACTGATATACACCTGAACATCAGCAGGAGAGGACTCTTTAAAGTAGAGACACTACATACTGATATACACCTGAACATCAGCAGGAGAGGACTCTTTAAAGTAGAGACACTACATACTGATATACACCTGAACATGAGGAGAGTAGGTTGATCTTGATTTCTTTTGACCCGCATGCCGACAGGATGTCTTAATAACCTTGGTAACACGATCTCTCCTCCTGCAGCAAATCCACTCCTTTAGTATCTGATCATTATTATAATACGTGACTCTTCAGAAGCTTTTAAGTGAAAGGACAGAGTGAACTGGAACAGAGATGTCAGCAGGAGGTCACTTTGACTTTATTTCTCTTTGTGTTGCAGTTTTTTTCCTTCTGTGCAGCGCTGAAGGTCACGGGTGTTTCACTGCCTCCTGCAGCGCCTCCTAAAAGCACTCCTAAAATAGCACACGGCATATCACACTTCAGTTTCCCTCTGCACAACAAGCTGTTTTCAAAGCCAGCTAAACATTCTGGAGAGCCGCAGCATACGGTGAACACAGAGGGAGATTGTTGCCTTTTTAGCAGCTTTACGACTTTCATAGCATGCACACCAGAGTCAGAATACGATGTATTGGAGGTTTACACATGCACTGCATTAGCTCTGGTGCATAATGGTGCATGCATAAACACAGGAAGAGGAGTTAGGTGGTAAAAAAGGAGCACATTTGATAAAAACCCTCAGAAACTTGAGGATTTTGAACTTTTTTAAAGGTATTTTGGGTGCATTTTCTCTTTTTAAGACAGTGTACAGAGGCATCCAAAGAATGCACTCACCACATTCAAAAATGAGACAAAACAACCTATACAGAAATAATAACTACAACTCAAAAGTTAATTGTACTCTATAAGAAATGTACACTTACAAAAAAGGCAATAAAATAGGGAAATGTCTGTTAAAAATAAAATATATGGCGTAAATAAAAACAAAAGAAAATATAAATAATAAATTAAACATCAAGAATTATTGGACAAATAGAATATAAATTAAAAATAAATACTATATATACATTCACAAAAAGGAAACCTAATAAGAATATGTCTGTGAGAAATAAATAATGTGCACTTTATATTTTGAATTTTAATACGAAGAGCCGTGCAAAGAGGTAGCTTTGTGCAGAAACGTGCAAAATACAACAGGGAATTTGCAAAATGTACCAAAGGAGTGAGAGGAATGTCTCGTGTTGTATAATGTGTGCAATAGAAACAGCGTAATTCACGAATAAATGGAAAAAGTCATATAAAAAGATTATTGGATGCCAAGGTCAGAGGAGGAGGAAGTCGGAGGCGCGATTATGATTCATTTCAAACGCAGAGAGAGTTTCAGTCTCAGAGTGACGCTGATGAGAGAGACGTCAGAGAGGAGTCAGAGGGGGGAGGTGAGACAAAGGTGGGTGAGGAAGAGGAGGAGGGAGGAAGAGGAGGGAGGAAGAGGAGGAGGAGGGAGGATGTTTGTCTGCAGCCGAAAGGAGGGATGGAGAGAAAGAGAGGAAGAGGAGAGACATTTTCATCAGGATTATCCTGCAGCAGAGAATCTCATCTCGGAAAGTGGCCCAGTGCTTAGTGAACACACACACACACACACACACACACACACACACACACACACACACACACACACACACACACACACACACACACACACACACACACACACACACCCGTAAAAAGCTCAGCTTCACCTCAGTTTGCCCAGGAAAGCCCTCTCCTCCTGCAGCTGGATCTGTATGCATCATTCTCTGTGTGTGTGTGTGTGTGTGTGTGTGTTCCTGCTTTCTGATTCTCCTCCCACTTGATTACTCTGTTTATTCGTGGTGAAACCCTAAAAAAACTCTTCCTTTGAGAGTCTTTGAAGGCAGCGCGGTGCTTTTAATTCCAGCTCCACGTGTAGAGTTCAGGCTAGGTGCAGAAAGTCTGTAAAACTAAAGACTAACACAACACAAAGTGGACAAATGCAGCGTGGTGCAGGTGCCTGAAGTCGATGCCAGATTATTGATTTCTGGTTGTGCAAACATTGGCTCTAAACGGATGTGTGAGGGTTGACTGCTTTCTCTGTTTTTGTATTAGTAGATTGTAATATTTTGGGGACTTTCTGTCAGTCGATTGAAAACAAATGTTCCCCTGAGCTCTGGGATATTCTAAAAGGAATGTTTTACTTCATTTGGATGTTTTTTATGTATTTTTGGGGGCATTTTCTCTTTTTTCGACACTGTACAGTAGCTTAACTTTATTTTTTTGAAAGAGTTAAACCCTGCAGGGGCTTAAAGCTTCAATTTGTTCTTACTACAGTATATGGTTCATATTCAAATGAAGTTTAGTTCAGAGCTGGAGGATTTCCTTCAGTACTTGATCCATGGAGGTTTCTGCTCAAAAGCATAAATTGATTTTGTGATATTATACTGTTTCAGATTATCTCCAGAGCTCTGGAGAGGTTGATGTAATCACCTGAGGCCCGGATTTATCTGTGTGTGTGTGTGATTGTGTGTGTGTGTGTGTGTGTCTGTGTGTGTGTGTGTGTTTACATACCTGCAGCTCATAACACAAACATGTATTACACGTGTTTCTCTGTATCAGATATACAGATATGTGTGTGTGTGTGTGTGATGAAGGGTTGATGTGTGTGTGTGTGTGTGTGTGTGTTGATGTGTGTGTGTGTTATGGTGGTTTGTTGTGCATTCCTGTCATCACATCTCTCCTCATCACTTTGTTACAAACATCGTTGCATATCATTGGTTTTATTGTGTGTGTGTGTGTGTGTGTGTGTGTGTGTTACACTGCTTTTAGTTTCTTTACAAATGTCTATATATATGGAAAATATTCATACTAGTTCCTCTAAGTCCATGGAGATGTCTTTAAATGTCTGGTTTATCGTGCAAAACCCAAACATATTCAATTCATTGTGATTTCAAGTGAGAAAAGCTTGTTTTTCTGCTCATTTCACCGGCTAAAAACGGTACACTTCTGCATGAAAACGGTTCTCAGTTGGTGGTGAACCACAGCGAGTGTTTGTGCTCGACCGTTCCCTGCGTCGCCTCATTGTTGTGTAAAGGTTGTGAAATCAGACACCGCTGTATCTCTGTCACATTTACATGCAACACAAAGGAGGCTGTATAGGTGTAACCGGGACGTGGCTGTGGCCAGGCATCGTAAAGTGAGGTCAGGTGTGTTTATGGCCTTAGTGTGTTTGTGTAGCATCTCTGTCACAATCTGTACAGCTTTATATACACTGCCCTTAACATAAGATAATCCCCATTATCAGTTAGTGGGTAAACAGGTCATGGTGGTCAGGTTTAACACAGGATCTGAATCAAGACTAAAGCACCAAACGAGAAGCACATGACGTCTTTTCACCCCTTTGTTCGTGGATGTCGTATAGTTTCCGTCAGTGGGTGTTTGCTGGGACATCAAAAGAAATACATAGATGATATATGGACCTTTAGAGAGTGTTGTTTTGCCTCCGTCGTGTTTTCATAGGTCAAGTTACATTCTAGTTAAGAGGATATCTCAGAAACACCGAGAGGGAATTTCTATTCATTTGGCACAAACGTCCACTTAGACACAAGGATGACCCCCTCAGGTGTTGGTGTTTAAATGTCACTGTTACCTCACAAAACACAATGTTCTTGTTGTAAGACGATTTCACAAAAATGTCTAATAGAATTGTTTTTTAAAGCGAGGACGTTTTACCCAGACATGGATGTAAACCTGGACGTGAAAATTGAGCTGTAATAAAAACAATATCAGCATTTTAAAGAAGTTACAGGGGCACAGACAACAACATGAAGTACAGTTATGGATGACCAATCATTTATAGTGATAGTAAATTAAACAGCTTATGTGTGAAACCAAAGAAACTGGAGTTTTTGACACTGTTTCCACAGCGTAAACTCATATGTTAGCATGCTTGTGCTAATGTGCTTGTTTCTTATTGGGTGTAGGGCTGCGTAATAATGTATAATTGTAAATTAAATATGTGAATATATTTGAATGAAGTATTGTGAATCTGCAGAGAAGTCCTGGCCTACAAACTGTATTTTATAGACCTTATAACACATTATTTATGATATTGCAATTATAATATTAGTCAGAAATAATCTCAATGATGTATTTTCTAAGTGTGCAGCCCATCCTACACCATGTAATATTCCACTGATAGGTCCTGCTGTTCGGGGATGACAGCTCCAGCTCTGCAGCGCTGCATGTTTCCATATCTACACTGTTGTTTTTAATATATGGAAATGAGTATTTATGCATTATTATCCATCAGTGATGAGCTTTAGCAGCCATTATGTTGCCCTGCGTGAGGTCAGCAAGTCATAAAACATGATAAACGTCCCTAAGTAACCATAATTCATAAAGCTGACACGCCATCCTGTCCTCATGATGGCATAACATCAATGTAATGACAATTCAAAGATGGCTTTATGGAGGATTACCGGAGTGTGTGTGTGTGTGTGTGTGTATGTGTGTGTGTGTGTGTGTGTGTGTGTGTAAGAGGTGGCTGCAGACTTGAATGGCTTCATTGTGTCTCTGCAGCACTATCTGGAGACAGAGAGGCGAGCCAACACACACACTTTGACACACATAATGAGAAGCACTGTACTTGAATCAACAGGTCTGTTCTCTAATGGACGCTCTGACGTTAACGCTGTTCGCCTCCGACTCGTCTCCGTGTACATCCGACACTCTCATACACACCGAGCAGTCGATGGAGTCTGATGAAGCCTTATCTTAAATTCTGGTGTGTAAATATTGTGTTAGTTTTAGGCTAGTGGTGAGGCTTGGGTAGAGCGGAGGTAACACTGGCTGGTTTGTCAAAAACAACCAAGTCTCTTTCCAGTTCTTTCATTTCTCTTACGGTTTTTGATGCCGTTCTCGTTGCCATTTCCTTCAACTCTTATGTTTGTTTTCTGTCGCAGCCATATCTTAAATTCTGGTGTGTAAACATTGTGTCTATAGCGAGTTACTGCCAGAGAACATGTTAACTCATGCAAGAGATTCAAGGGCAATGACCAGAGAATCCCCAGTCCTGAGGAACAGTTCCTAACACCAACTTGCTCCTGTTGGTATGTGAGGTAAAGTGTAGAAAGCGATCTCACTTACTGGAAATACTCTGTTAGTTTAAGGCAAAGGGTGAGGCTTGATTAAAGTGGAGATAACACAGGCTGGTTATTCATAAACAACCATGTCTCTTTCCAGTTCTTGAATGTGTCTTACGGTTTTAGATGCAGCTCTTAAAGTTCATCGTCTCTCCAGTTCTCGTTGCCATCTCCTTCAACTCCTATGTTTGTTTTCTGTCGCAGCCATATCTTAGATTCTGGTGTGTAAACATGGTTTCTATAGCGAGTTACTGCCATGCACGTGATTAAGGTTTCCAGAGAACATGTTAACTCATGCACGAGATTCAAGGGCAATGACCGGAGAATCCCCAGTCCTCAGGAACAGTTCCTAACACCAACTTGCTCATGTTGGTATGTAAGGTAAAGTGTTAAAAGCGATCTCCTTTACTGGAAATACAGGGTTTCAAACTCAATGTCATCGCGGGCCTCATTGGCATTATGTTTTCACTCAAAGTAATCACACGCCGCTGATGAGAGAGACGTCAGTGAGGAGCATACTGTCCTGAAGTAACGGCAGATTTAAATCATAATGTTGTTTTGTAATGTGGATCAGCAGGTTAGTTGCTCCTCCTCGTTCCAGACGGAAAATATGTCCAGGAATGTTTCGTTCTTACATTCAGACCATCTTTCTTACATTCAGACCAAGAACAAGTTGACGTTGTGGATTCTGATTTCTCTCTGGCTGGTTGACACTTATAGTCTGGAGTTACATATCTTGACAACTATTAGAAGAATGTTGACAACATTTGGTATCCTCCTCAGGGTTCATTATGATAACCCTAACTAACCCTTGTGCCGTTATCTGGTCCGAATGTCTGTATCTACTTTGCTTTATGACTTAAACCTCACATAAACACAAGAAAAAAAAATCCCTTTTTGAGTTGAGGAAATAGTTTAAAATCTATGGTACCAGTCATTTCTTGATCTTGAGGTCACGTGGAGGTGTGCTAGCTTTGGATTGATTGTTTTAATATGATGAGAGATTGAAACTCTAGTTGTGATCTTGGTTTGTCTTTGGCAGGATGTAATGTTTAGCCAGTATTATCCTCAGGGTTCATTATGATAACCCTAACCCTTGTGTTACTGATTTTCTGTCTTGTGCCATTATCTGGTCCGAATGTCAGTATCTACTTTGTAAAAATCCCTGTTTGAGTTGAGGAAATAGTTTAAAACTATGGTATACCAATCTGTTCTTGATCTTGAGGTCACGTGGAGGTGTGCTAGCTTTGGATTGACTGTTTTAATATGATGAGAGATTGAAATTAGAGTTGACGTCAGTGATCTGGGTTTATCTTTGCGACGTTTCGCCAGTTTTCTCCTCAGGATTAATTGATTCCTGACTGACTCAGGCCCTACTTTGGATCATGACTAAGTACCGAAAGAAACCAAATAAAAAGCAATGTAGGACTAGGAAATTAATACAAGTATGTCTGCATATCAACCAAGGACTCCTAAACCCAAGGAGTCTGCTTCATACCAATGTTTTCTTGATCTTGATTTGATTGTATGAGACTATTAAAAGCCTCCCTTCCTGTTAGCGTTGGTTGGTTTAATCAGCTCTGTTGGCAGAGGGACAGACTGACATTCAAAGCCCATATCTTTCATTTGTTGAATACAAATTACAGTGTAGTTACAGTCATTGTTGCATATCTCACTCCACCCAACAGTGATATGTCAGTGTGGCGTAGGTCAATATTGTTCAGTAAACCGTGCTAGTCCTCTTTGTCCAGGTTGTATAAATAGTGCATGAATAGCTCGTTAAAACTCCCTTTTGTATTGTTTCTATGTGTGTTAGGGTTGGTTCTTTGTTGCAGTAACAGGAAAGGTTGGGAGTAACATATAGGGGTGTTTCTAGAAAGATATAGTATGAGTACGGTGGCGCTGATCTTGTTTACAAGATATATAAATGGTCTCGAGAACATGACGCCCGTATACAAGGTGTCTCCTGACGTAAACAACAACGTGACGTCGGAGCTCCGTGAAAACAAAGCTGTCTCTGCGTCTGACGCTCTGTTTGATTCTCAGATTTCTGGATTAATTATACAGTTTTTGACGAACAGAAATATTGTTTTCTGGCATCACTTTAACATTTTACGGGGAAAATCTGCATTTTGGTTTCAGGGAGCAGCGCCGAGAGTAAATCACCCGGTGCCGACAAAACCCTGGAGGTAAAAGTCAAAAAACAACCAATTTAGAGAGTTGGAACTAAGCATTAATTAATATGAAGACATAGGGAGAGTTGATCTTAACATCTTGATCCACATTTAGTGATATTTACACCAAGCTATAATGTTCCTTTGTGTAGGTTTGTAGTTCATAGAGGCTTTTTGTTAGATCGTTTACTGACAATATGCAACGGTTTGAGTCCCTTTTTTATTTTATTGAAATTGTTAAAGCACAACCACATTGCCAGACAAAAATGTTGGTTATGTATACACTTCAAATCAGCCTTGTATTGTGTTTACAATAAATTACACCACATGATGAAGGTTGTGAAACCATTGGTTAGGCAGAAAAACAACTGGTTTGAATTAGAAAAATCAGATCATGGTTTTGGCTCAATGGCAACCGTATTTCCTGGGCATTGAAACGATTGAATCTGTGGCACCTAAACTGAGGTCATACTGCCTTTTGTTTACTGATCCAACACAATGATC
>CM062266.1:38123761-38176261 GCA_031216635.1 Dissostichus eleginoides | reverse complement strand
GATGCCTCAAATAAAGTCTTAAAAGAGTCTAAGCGAGACTGCTGACTTTCACTATGCCGAAAACTAGATTATCTCGCTAAACAAAATATGTAAATATCCTAAATTACAGAGCTTTTTCTCTGCAATAATCCAAGGAATGAGTCAGCATTTCAGCACTTCCTGTCCCCTGGACTGGAGGTCAATGGTTTTCTGAATGTGTTTTTGGTTGTTATCCTGAAATAAGGTCTGTGGTTAACACAAGCTGCAGTCATGTGACCGTACTGTAGTTCCTTTATAGCCCAACATTAGCCGCCTTTAGCTTAGCGGTGGTGACGTGAAGTCATGTGACCGTACTGTAGTTCCTTTATAGCCCAACATTAGCCGCCTTTAGCTTAGCGGTGGTGACGTGAAGTCATGTGACCGTGCTGTAGTTCCTTTATAGCCCAACATTAGCCTCCTTTAGCTTAGCGGTGGTGACGTGAAGTCATGTGACCGTGCTGTAGTTCCTTTATAGCCCAACATTTTTTTTTCTCATTGTGTTATACTCCTTAGTTTCCTCTCGTTAAAAATAACCTCACATCACCCCTCTGATTTACTTCCTGTCTCCTTTGTCCTTGCCTGTTGCACTAATTACTCTCATTAAAGAAGTCTTCTTCAACCGGGATGCCTGTTAAGGTCAGAGGAATGTGTTTTTCTCTTCTCTGTTGCTGGGGAGACTTCCCTTCTGCTTTTTTTCTGTACAGTTGGTTGATTGAAAGAGAAGTGATCCAGGAAATGAAGGTTATTCTGCTCCCACACTGAAGAATTCAGAATGTAAGCAATGCAGTGAGCAGCAAATTGAATGAGCAGTGAAGGGTTTTGGTGGGAAGGGTTTGCAGGAAGTTTAGTGTCCCTGCTGTTTTTAGGTCAAAGAGAGCAGAGCAACCAAAGAAGGTATTTCCACTTCTCAGATTGTCTAATTTGAATATCTTAACGGTCTAAGATACATTGTTTATTCGTCTGAGTTTCAGGCATTGCCTTTAATTTCCCAAGCGGGCGATTTTACTCAGGGTTTTGTAGTTTTTAATATTGCTCCATACTCAGGATCAAGAAATACTTACCTGATTATCCAAAACCTAATCGAAAAATATACATTTAGGCTAGAAAAAAGTCAGAAAATGTCTATTAAATTCATGCCAGAAATACGTAAAAAAAAAATATTTTAAAAAAATAGAAGAAAAGTGTGAAAAAACTCATTGAAAAAATGTGGGAATTTGCGCTTCTATTGGCTAGCGCTCCAACACATTGTACGTGATAGGTTAAGGGGCGGGATATCTCTAAGCGGTTGACCAATCACAACAGAGCCTGCCAGCTAACACAGTAGAGACACTTAATACTGATATACAGCTGAACATTATCAGAACACGTCCTCTTGTTGTATTCTTATTATTTTCCAGTGTCATATACAAGTATTTATTTATTTATCTGTTCATTAAAGATGATAATTCTTCAGCTGCATCTCCATATGTAAAAAAGCACTCAGAGGGCGGTCAATTACATGCAGATGTCCTTAATTTACCATCACACTGAGGAAGTCCTCACATAACAAGTGGGCCCCTGAACGTCTTCTGCGTGTGAATGTGTGTGAATGTGTGTGTGGCTGATGATGAGGAGGAGGAGCGGACAGATGTTTGCTGAGGATCTCAATAACACCCCGCTGCTTTATGGAAATGTGTGTGAGTGCATTTTATTTCCTGTAGACTAAAGGAAAGTGTATTTAGAGGTAGGTAGATAGGTAGGTAGGTAGGTAGGTAGGTAGGTAGGTAGAGAGAGAGAGAGAGAGAGAGAGAGGAGAGAGAGAAGAGAGAGAGAGAGAGAGAGAGAGAGAGAGAGAGGAGAGAGAGAGAGAGAGAGAGAGAGAGAGAGAGAGGGTAGGTAGAGAGAGAGAGAGAGAGGTAGGTAGAGAGGTAGATAGATAGATAGGTAGGTAGAGAGGATAGATAGATGGATGTGGGTAGGTAGAGATAGATAGATAGATGGATGGATGGGTAGGTAGGTAGAGAGAGATAGATAGATGGATGGATAGATAGAGAGAGATAGATAGATGGATGGATAGATAGAGAGAGATAGATAGATGGATGGATAGATAGATAGAGAGAGAGATAGATAGATGGATGGATAGATAGATAGAGAGAGGATAGATAGATAGATAGATAGATAGATAGATACTTATTCATGCCAAATTGGGAAATGATTTTGTTACAGGACCAGTGTTTAATATTGAATAAGTTCAGTCACTGCTGACCAAAGCTTAACCATCAAACTCATGCCCTCTCTTTGCATTTTGCAGGATATTTGGGTGTTTCATTCTCTGTTGCATCCCGCTGTGTGTTCAGGTGAAGTCGTTCTGCATCATTAGAGACTAAAACAACCAACAAACGATTACGACTTCTTGCACAGTCTCTTTTGCAAGTTAAATTCTGCTTTTACAGGCACATCTAAATCACTGAAACACAAAACACACTGGAGGTTGTGGACTTAAAGGAATGTAAATCTTGTATATAGGATGCAAACCTTAAACAAATAGTACAACATTCACATACAAGATCCCATTTTCTGTATATAAACGTGTCGTTCCTGAGTACTAACATTTATGTTTCCTTTAGAGGAGGATCTACGTTCTCCACACAGGGTTTAGAGAGATTAAGTGTCTGTCGTTTCACAGAAAAAGCCTCATGCTTGTTTAGACTCTCCCACCTTCTGCTGGCGCGATCACTGCTTTAAAGCCCAGAAATGCACAGGAAACGAAGAGAGATTATTTAAAACAATTTAAACGTTCCACTTGCCTCCAATCAGCCGACGCAGAATAAGTGGATCATCAAACCGCTGCGAGCATCTGCTGGAGTTTAATTTGAAGGAATCAACAGAGTGGATGTTTTATATTTAGTCAGAAAAAAGACAGCTTGACTCCTGCTGATTAAAGTAGATCAAACTGGGCAGGACAAACTCTATTCCCACAACACTGAGAAACAAAACATCTCTCAACTCTTTGTAATTCCTCCAAATGTGGAAAACAGCATTACCATAAACTTGAGTAAGGGTCATATCACTATTTTACATAGTATCCGTGCCTATTGGCTGTTACCTGTGCCTATGCGTGTGCTTTTCTATCTGTTGCATGTCTATGGTTTTGCATATACACGCTTTTAATCATGTGTTATTGCCTGTGTTTATGTGCCATCAACATGCCAGATGGAAATTAGGCTACATTTGGCACATTTGAGTGATTGACTACAAACTGCTCATGTCAATTTATGTGCATTTTACCTCCTTAAGATGTGAATAGTTCAATTAAAAGATAAGTCTTCAGCCTGGATTTAAAAGTAGTCAGAGTTGTAGTGGGCACGTCATTTTCCAGCCTGAGACCTGAAAAACAGGCTCTGGGCTCAACAGGTTAACCTTACTGTTGTCCTTGGGTCAAATATGATCCGTTCCCAAATGTATTTATGTCTGGATAAAGGTTAATTTCATGTTAGTTCCAGAAAAATAACACGTCTGCTTGTAAACTAACTTTTTCCACGAGAAAATAATCATGTTTTAATCATTAGGGTTAGTATTCAAATCTATAGCATCTGTGGTCTTCTGGGTACATTTTGTAAGATCATTCAATACATTTTCCTTTTTTAACTCATAAAATAGGTCCGTTTTTGTTCAAATGAGGTATATTGACCAAACATGTCAGAAAGAAGAGTAACACTTGGTAATAAGTAGGAATAAAGTCGCCTTAAAAGGTGTTTGACAGGTTTGGGTGATTATTTATACTATCTGCTTCATGACTAGTCAAACTGAGAGGACAACAGTTGATAGAAAGACGACAGAAGGATTACAGTAATACAAGGAGAAAGGGGTTAGCCTCAAAGCTAGCTACAATTCTGGCTAACTTAAGGTGGACTGACCTTTAAGGTGGACCAGCCTCTGCAGCTTTTGTTAATTGTAACTGTTTAATTCGAGCATTTATCGGTCATATATCTTAGTGTCTGTTAACGGTTCAAGGGTTGATTTTGTAGCATGTTGTTGACTTTAAATCTCCGTGTTAAACAGCCGGTGGTTTTGTCGTCTCTTCTTTTCGAGTAAATAATCCTCTGACAGAATTGAAAGCAGAACCAAGTCCATACTCCAAAAAAACCTCACAAAGTATCAGACTCTGATTTTCAAACGTTGTCCATATCCTTCTCTTTCCAAATGTCCATGTTAGTCGTCCTTAAAACCAGGAAGGAGATGTTTTTTTTAAATAAAGGAAGTAGGTTTGATCACATGTGAGCTTTTTTGTGATCATGTGATTTCATCAAAAACTCCAGAACAGCCACACGTTGGTAAAACTGTGCCGTTTGAAGCCAAAACAGATCCTTAAAGTCCCCAAAAGCTCTGAAAAAATATCAATTTGCTGGTCATCATGCATCAAATTGTGTTCGTTGTTTGACGAGCTGATGTGTGACTGAACAATCCTCCACACTGCAAAATGCTGCTGCAAATTACGACTCATTAAGAACAAAAAACACTTTCATAGTGTAAGTTAACGGCACTAATAGCAGGTGCTGTGAACATGTGTCCGATTAATCTCTGTACCTCGATCTCATTTAACACAACACTATGCATGGTGTTAACTATACAAATCGATTTCCCCCCCCCCCTCATTAAATCATTGATCTATGTCACTGTGCTAATCGTGCGGTGCTCATCATGTCTCTGAGCTGAGCCTTTTTGTTATTCTCTGCCTGAAGCCATTTGTAGTTCTTCGTCTCGTTGTCGCCTCCGGTGTTATTTTTCAGGAACGAAATGAATAATGCATCTCGAAGGTATCTGCAGCGGGAGACAGAGCGAGGCAGCAGGAGAGAGAAATAATGACAGTGAGGTGTCAGATCGAAAAAGGTGTCAATAGTTGTTGTTTGTTTGTGTGCAGGAGAGAGAGCAGTAAACAGCCTGCGGATATCCACCTGCTCTCAGAGGATTGCACATGCTAACATACGCTAACACACAGCTCAGGGTGCATGACATTTCATTTTCATTTATTCTACAGTTCTACTGTTTCCTGCACGTTCCTATAGCCTTTAACATGTGTTGTTTAATGTTCTCATGTTCTGGATCTGCAGATAGAAGGGCACTGGAGATGCTAGCACTGTTAGCATGCTGCCAAATGCTAACAAAAGACACCTATGGCACGGAAACATGAGATGAGAAATCATCCAAACATTCATTTATTACAGTGTAAATTCTGAAAAATACAAACACTGCATGTGAAACAATAAACAGCAGTTGCAAAAATCAAGCATTATTATAATTTTTCCCAACATGTTAGGTGTTTTTTTGCCACCTGCAGCTTTTAAATTATAATAACAGACCAAATGTAGTTTTTATGTTAGTTTACATACATTTTGGTTCTTTAAATATATTCTTTGGGACGTTTAACATGTTTTTACGGTGGAATCAGTTTGTCTTGAATCCACACTCACCTGTCTCAGATCTGCACTTTAACCTGGTGCGTCTTCTAGTAAGGTCTGATATTGTGCATGTTTTTTCACGTGAAGTCATGTGACCTAAATCCTATAGAACAATCCCATTGAACCAGGGAGATGCTGCCTTCAGGGTCCAACAGAGAAATACGACACCCCTGCACCATCCCATAGTTGCATGTTCTCGTCTGCAGTCTGATTAAAATCATTCCGCAGGTTTTTCTTGATTTTGAAACAGATCAGGGGTCGTGCAGAAATCTGCCAAATCCTGTCCGACCCAGCGCTGATTGGTCTGGATGAAAAGCAGAATGTTGCTGATGGAAGAGCAGCGAGTTCCCCGAGCAGATGTTTTTAAATTGACACTTCCTTTTCACTCTCAGACGGGTCACTGTGGGGTCAGAGGAGGATTTAAAAACCCCAGTGGAGTCAGGGATTGTGGAAAAAGGGAGTGAAGCTCGTTCTTTAAGAAGTTATATTTCCTTTGCGTTTTTTTATTCTGGTGCCTAACTTCATTTGTTGAGTTGCATTCCTTTTTCTCTGCTAAATTATTCTCCTTAATGTCAAGTCTGAACACGAGAGGGTATGATGTTATGGTGAAAACAGTAACACACCACACACACACACACACACACACACACACACACACACACACACACACACACACACACACACACACACACACACACACGTTGTATGTAACCGTCGCGGTCTGTCACACAAACAGCAACTGCTGCTCAGCTGCTTTAACACAGAAACAGAGCTGCAGGTGCCACACAGAGGACGTTATTGTGTGTGTGTGTGTGTGTGTGTGTGTGTGCGTGCGTGCATGCATGCGTGTGTGTGCGTGTGTGCTCAGGGTTGTGTGAGGTGAGGCGTGAGGTTGTGGGATGAGTCAACAGACGGGTTTTGGAATCAGTCGTCCTGTACGGATTACATTTCAGTTTAAAGCAACACATGCACTGAATCATTCTGAGAAGTTTCACTTCCACAACGTCTTCTTTCAGACGAGTGGAAAGAAAACACCTAAAATACCCGTCCAGGAGGTTTTTTTGACTAACTTTGTGTCTGCGGATTTACCCTAAATTCACCAACAGTTAGCATAACATTACGCCTCATTAGCATATTTACATACAACAAGTGAGAAAACTTGTGTTCTACCATATTCATCTGCAGTGTTCACAGCATGTTTGCATTTTACAACCAAGATATTTAAAGGCCGTTTCCTCCAGAATCATTTTTACTCTCTAAAATGTTTTCTGTTAAATATCACAACTTTATATCTGAGTTATTTTTTGAAAGATAACAGTATTTGCAGTTTCTTTTCTCCAGATATTGTTTTTGATTCGACTTGTTCTGTTGAAATATACCAGTTTGTTCGACTTACCTTGAATTCTCTCCGCTGAACTATTCAGACTTTTTTCTTCAAATATTACACATTTTTTAATGACATTTTAAAATATAATCGACTTTCTTTCAAACAAATATTTAAACCTTTTTTTGTCTAAAAATCACAACTTCTCTGTCCCATTATTACAACTTTTTCTCTTTAAAATGTCCAACTTTCCTTGGAGTTTCCTCTCAGTAGAAATCTCTCACACCAAACTGTCCCCTTTAATTCCTCTCTGTATTCTGAAGCTGTTTACACCATTATATTTGTATGGCGCTGTTTCCTAATGTATGGACTGTCTCTCAACAAAAGCATGCTGAAGGCTTAGAGGTGCCCCACATTTCACCCTTTTCCTTCCTCTACTTTCAGAAAACCGAATATGTCTCAAACTGTTGCCACACATTAGCTCTCTCATTATCACCGTGCATAACACTCCCATTAAAACCAGACATGTTCAGACCTCCAGACGTTTATCCTCTCGGTGATTTTGTCAGAGTTTTCCGGAGCGTCGGTGCAGAGGATATATTTCTCAGAGAGACTGAACATGAACTGCAGGTCAGGTTTATTTCATATTTTAATATCAGACTTTACTAACCAACTATCAACTCTCTAGAAACTCTGGCTGAGTCTTTTAATATAACATTATTACATTACGTGTCACTGGTTAGTCGCTTTTATCCAAAGCGACTTACATACTCAGTACTGAGGGCAATCCCCACAGGAGCAGTTAGGGGTGAAGTGTCTCAGGGACACAACGACATGCTGACTGCAGTGGGACTCGAACTTCCCATCTCCTGATTCGAAGTTCAGCGCACTAACCACTGAGCCACAGCCTTCCTATATCTCACGTTTAGTTTGAAATGATTCCCGATGTAAAAGTGATTCTGGTGTATTCATGCTAATCCTGCATAAATAACACATGAAATACTTTTTTTAAATGATAAATAAATACATAAACCTTGCCTGTTAAATTAAGAAAATTGCTAATTTATATAAATGTTTTTAAATATATATATTTTGTTTTAAATGTTTTAGATGCCTAACTAAGGCTAAACAACTGAAATGTAACCTTAAAATTATTATTATTGTTAATTAATTTACTTTAAATAGTCTATTTATTTATTTGCATTTCTTTATTATTTAGATTCCTGTCTTTCCTGCTCGTGTGAGTCAAGAGGATCTGTACCAAACAAGGATTGTTTTAAATTATATTTTTTAATATGCAGCTCCAAAATACTTCATTCAAATATGTTTACATATTTTGCATTAACCAAATATTGCACTTAAAGCAATTTGAATATTGCACAAGTCTAATATTGGGATATATCTATTCATTTATTTCCATTCTGCAGCCCTACTTTGTGTGATACATAACTCCATCAGCAGTTATATCTATCTTCACTTCCATCCATTCAGCATCTCAGACTCATCTTGTTTCCTGATTCAATGCTTCAGTATGAATCTCTTCTAAAAGCCTCTGCCCTCACACACATCTGCACTCACACACATCTGCACTCACACACATCTGCACTCACACACATCTGCCCTCACACACATCTGCACTCACACACATCTGCCCTCACACACATCTGCACTCACACACATCTGCACTCACACACATCTGCACTCACACACATCTGCCCTCACACAAATCTGCCCTCACACACATCTGCACTCACACACATCTGCACTCACACACATCTGCACTCACACACATCTGCCCTCACACACATCTGCACTCACAAATCTGCCCTCACACACATCTGCACTCACACATCTGCACTAACACACATCTACCTCACACACATCTGCCTCACACACATCTGCCCTCACACACATCTGCCCTCACACACATCTGCACTCACACACATCTGCACTCACACACATCTGCACTCACACACATCTGCACTCACACACATCTGCCCTCACACACATCTGCCCTCACACACATCTGCACTCACACACATCTGCCCTCACACACATCTGCCCTCACACACATCTGCACTCACACACATCTGCACTCACACACATCTGCCCTCACACACATCTGCACTCACACGCAAATATTGGACTTTTGATAAGATAAGAAACCTTTATTGTTACTCTACCGGTAAATTAAATGTCATTAAGAGCAAGCAGGAAGATGCATTATTATTATTATTATTTATTTGTATTTGCCTTTATATATTTTTTCCGTTCATTTATTTAAATGATTATTTAGATGCCTATGGATTAACTCGAGGATTTCTGGTAGCTATAATTGAGAGATCTTTCTAAGCCTCTTCTGAGATATGCCAGTTTTATCCACACACTCTATTTACCCAGAGATGATTGGTTGTGACATTATTTCCAAAGCGTTGCCTTTAAGCTTTAAGCTAATCCTGGAAATCTGTGACATTTCCATTAACGTCTTATCCTCTGAACACTGGAGCTCATGCTGCTTCTGTTTACTCCAAAATAACTGCTTTTTATTATAAAACATTATCTACAAAGTCCTTAAGATGCAGAAATCCATGCTGATAAGTAACAAGGCTTTACCAAATAGTACAAAGTTTGACTCGAATCGTTGACATTTACATTCTTACGGAGGCCCTATTCGGCTTGTTGCTGTGTTTCCTCTCCTGTAGTGTGTTGTATTTGTTTTAGTGCATGTAAATGGTCTGCAAAGGCTGAAATCCCTGAGTTCCCTCCAGAAACACCTCCTTTGTTTACTTCTGGAACATAGGGACAGAAAAATAGAGCTTTTTGAACATTAAAGCATGGAGACATGTCCCAGTAGAGACACTACATACTGATATACACCTGAACATCAGCAGGAGAGGACTCTTTAAAGTAGAGACACTACATACTGATATACACTGAACATCAGCAGGAGAGGACTCTTTAAAGTAGAGACACTACATACTGATATACACCTGAACATCAGCAGGAGAGGACTCTTTAAAGTAGAGACACTACATACTGATATACACCTGAACATCAGCAGGAGAGGACTCTTTAAAGTAGAGACACTACATACTGATATACACCTGAACATCAGCAGGAGAGGACTCTTTAAAGTAGAGACACTACATACTGATATACACCTGAACATCAGCAGGAGAGGACTCTTTAAAGTAGAGACACTCCATACTGATATACACCTGAACATCAGCAGGAGAGGACTCTTTAAAGTAGAGACACTACATACTGATATACACCTGAACATCAGCAGGAGAGGACTCTTTAAAGTAGAGACACTACATACTGATATACACCTGAACATCAGCAGGAGAGGACTCTTTAAAGGAGAGACACTACATACTGATATACACCTGAACATCAGCAGGAGAGGACTCTTTAAAGTAGAGACACTACATACTGATATACACCTGAACATCAGCAGGAGAGGACTCTTTAAAGTAGAGACACTACATACTGATATACACCTGAACATCAGCAGGAGAGGACTCTTTAAAGTAGAGACACTACATACTGATATACACCGCCGTATACGGCCCTCGAGGTAATTTATAAACACACGCAAAAAAATAATAATGAAGAAATCTAGACCGCAAAAGAATGAAACAAGCGAGTGCCTGTTTTTCCTGGCCAAGGACAGGATTCCTTGAACACAACACGAGCGTAACGTGTCATCACGTGGTGTAGTGCTGACGGAGAGCCTTGGAACGCCGCTCCAGCACTTCAAATATTGCAGTACCCATAAGGGGCCGTACACATGCCGCAGTTTTTGCGTGGCTGTGTCTTTAGTTGTAAGCCCAGTGGCGATCTGTTGTTAGCATCTGGTTAGCTAGCTATGCTAACGAATTTTAAGAGCTTTTTCTACAACCAGGTGGAAGAGAGCTCTCTCCGAGTTCTGACAGACTGAGAGGCTCAGATGACCTCAGCTCAGTGAGGTAAAGGCACACCTTGATATGATCATTATAAGAAAATAAGAGACAAAATGAAATACAGGTTTAAAATACTATATGACAAAAACAAAAAAGGGGAGTGATTTGTAAAATATCCATAAAGAAAAAGAAAATCTGCTTCCAGTTCTGTTTCATATGGGTGTTGAGAGATGTGTCCATAGATCTCCTCATGTTGCTCTCAAAGTGCACCAGATTGATGCTTCTAACTATTTAACAATGCATGCCCCCCAGACCCCCCTAGAGGAGGTTAAGTCCCCCCCCACTTAAATCATGTCCATATGGATATGAAACTAAACACATTTGCACACATCTTGTGTCCATATCTTTCTGTTGTGGTGGTCATGCCACACCGTGCACGTGCATGCATGCGCGAGTCGTGGTGAGATATCTGGATTCAGAGGTTGCTTTTTCTTTGCACAGCATGAAAGAAAGGCCAAATGAATCAGCTGTGATTTTAGTATTTTAAGCAGAGGTTCAGTTCAATAATTTGTACGGCCCTCGGAGGATGTTGTAAAAACTGAAATGGCCCTTGAGAGGAAAAAGGTTCCCCACCCCTGCTCTAACTCATTTAAATCCCATGAATAACTTACTAAAATCAAGGATGTTCTTTGTGTGTTTGTCTCAAAGCGTTATGAAATAAAATACGACAACACACATTCAAAGCTTCAAACGGAAACAGGGAAAAAGAAGCTTCAAATCAAATAAATATGACATTTAGTACCGTCCTAGATAAAGCAATCCTTTTGTTTTGTCTCTAATCAGAGCGCTGTCGTCTCCTGTCTGGATGAAAAGCTTGAAAACACTTGGCACAAAACATCAGTTCCTCCCATCCTCTGCTCCTGAACGCCTCACAGCTGACTCTCTTTCTGTTTTACCTTGACTTCTCCACCCTCCTTTCTCCTCGCTGTGTTTGCAGGGACTTTAATAATTAGATCAGAGGCAGCAGGGTAATGTTTCCCCCGTCAGATAAACCCCTTTAGCGTTATCTTCCTCGCATTAAGGTTGTAATCGCAGAACTCGATTAACCCACGAGGATTACTGAACCTGCTGGAGGCGCCTCCACAGATTAGTGATGTGCTGCTCGGGAATATCCAACCTGCCGGCAGATATGAGGAGAACAAGCTGTTTTTTGGGGGTGTTTCATGACAGGGTTTGGGTTAGCTTTCACATTAGAGCTAATGGTGTATACAATGTAAGATTTCTTGAAATGAGACGGGATATTTAGATAAATCAGATCTTGTAATTAGATGGAAATCTTATTTTAACTATATTTTTTACCAGGATCAGGAAATGTTGTTACAAAATAAGCCAGAAATGCTCAAAAGTTTTCTGTTTTCTGACGTTAGTTGGTGATTTTCTAATAAAAATGTGTTTTCTAAATCAAGTCAGATTTATTGCTTGAAACAAGATGATCCCTCTTTTAAACCACACTAGTTTAAAAACCTTGTGACATGTCAAAAAACGTGTTTCATCTGACAAACAACTTACAATAAGATGTTTTCAAGAGTCTCTGACTTAAAAATATACTTAAAAACACTATGCTTATGCATTGTCTAAAAAAAAGACCCTATATCTCACTGCATTGTTACTTCTTAAGTTATTATGTCCAGAGGTGGAAGAAGTACTCAGATCTTGTACTTGAGTAAAAGTAGAAGTACTCAGATCTTGTACTTGAGTAAAAGTAGAAGTACTCAGATCTTGTACTTGAGTAAAAGTAGAAGTACCAGAGTGTAGAAATACTCTGTTACAGTAAAAGTCCTGAATTGAGTAAAAGTACACCATTTCGCTCTGAACTGTAGTGGAGTAGAAGTACACAGTAGCATACAATGGAAATACTCAAGTTAAGTACAAGTACCTCAGAATTATACTAGTAAAGTACTTATACTTAGTTACTTCCCACCTCTTGATTAGGTCTTATATCGAGTGTAAAGACATATTCTGACTTGAAATTAGACGAATATACTTGGCAATAGTTCATGCTTTTGCAGTGTAGAGTCATCAACAGAACAGAAGAACACCGATGACAGTGAGTCTCTTTAACCCGTCACTCATTGAGTTTCCTGTTATGTGTTGCTCAGCAGCCAGTTCTGGACATAAAGGCGCCGTCTCCATTCCTTCAGCCTGATTCTGTTCATTCAGGCACTTAGCGCCTCGAGACTAATGCAAAGACCATCAGGCTTTACTGGAGACGTTAGTAATGGCTTCTATCTCCTGTTTCCGCAATAACAATGGCAGCAGAACAGACAATGGGAGTGTGTCGGCGAATCAGTGGCAGCCCAGCAGGGTCTTTTTGGGTGTTGACCTACTTTGGCCTGTGTGTGTTGCCTTCACTGTAAAAACTCAAAATCTTGCCAAGTATATTAGTCTAATATCTAGTCAGAATATGTCTTTACACCCGATATAAGACATATTAACTGAAGAGGGAACAATGCAGTGAGATATAGGGTCTTGTTTTTAGACAATGCATCTTCAAGACTCTTGAAAACATCTCATTTTGAGTTCTATCTCAAATGAAACATGTTTTTTAAGCTGCTGTGGTTTTTGTAAAAGATGGTTCATCTTGTTTTAACAAATACATCTTACTTACCTTTGAGCATTCCCGCTCATTTTGTAACACAACATTTACCAATCCTATAATAACTTTTACCAGCTAATCACAAGATCTCCTTTATCTAAATGTCCCGTCTTATTTCAAGAAATCTAACCAAGCAAATCTTCACTTGTTCTATTGGCAGATTTTTTTACTTATTACAAGTGAAAACACCTTGTTTTTATCATTCTTTTACTTGATTTTGGAGCAGCATTTTCTGCAGTGTGGTGTGATCCGTCTCAGTTTACTAGTTTTGATTCTGTCCGTCTCGTGGAAAGGACCTGAGTCTTTCCCTCGACGATACACCGGATTGTTAGCGGACATTTAACACAGACTGCTCTTCGCCCTGAGAGGATGCAGCAGTGTTTACAACAGATGAGAGGATGTGGAGATACAGCAGGTGTCGTCATCACAAAGGCTGGCAGTATGTTGGTGTCTCACGGGTAAACAAACACACACAGAGTTGGCAGAAAACGCTCCAGTGTCTGCTGTCGTTCCATTTTTCTCAAACACTGATAGACACTAAGAGGCCAGCATGTTCAAAACACTCTTAGAAACATAAGAAGACCCTGTTTGGTTTCTGGTACGAAAGTTTTAATAAAGGTTTCGCATGGATCCCTTTCAGAGAGTTTTATCAAAGATGATTTAGAAAGGAGGAGGCACTCTTAGGCAATTTACCAAACCCTAACCCTAACCGTTTTGCATAGACGTGTAATCCACCATAAGGTCACCAAAGTAAATTGGACCCACTTTTCACGAGAACGTTTTGGCACTAAAATCCGGAGAAAATCCACTTGTTTGGAGACAGATTTAACTGATTTGTCTCTGTCAGAAACAGTGGATGAAGTCTTGCGAGATCTTGCAACACGAGAAACTTGAACTGTGTCAAAGAGTTAAGCAGATGTCGACTAACGTTAGCAAACAAACTAGCTACCTGATGTTTACTGTATAGTGCTAAATAGGTTTGTAAGCTTTGAATTACATTAGACCAAGCCACTTCTTCTTCTTCTTCTTGATGAAGATGGTCGACTGTGACCCACAACACTTATGGTTTACAATTGCATTGTTTTTTTGGGGAAATGTGTCAGCTGGGAAGATATTTTCCTTCAGGGAGAACTGTTTTGGGACCCTTATTTGAGTCTAGGTAATAGATACCACTGTTACCCCCCTAACATTCACACAAACGAGCTAAAACTAATGACTCGGATCCGCCAGGCCCAAACAGAAGCAAACACTCCTCACATCACCAAGAGGAAGGCAGAGGGGGAGAAACTGAGAGAGCCTTTGTGTTTCTCTCCCGATCCTGAAAATAATGACACACCTGGGGAAGGCATGGCAACACGGAGCGTCTTTAGTCGATGTTCTGCAGAGGCCTGTCATTACTGGTGTGTTATACAAACTCCAGCGTGAGTCAGCCTGACAGTCACCATGCATGGGGGGGTGTAACATGCTTAGAAGTGAGGGGGCGGGGTGCAAAGACGGTTAAAAGAGTGAATCACTGCAGTGGAGATGCTTTTTCTAAAGAGTTCATTAGCAGAGCTGCACTGGGATGTGAGGCGTTGCAGGAAACTGACGTTTAAGGCTTTGCAGTGTGAACGTTTCTGCATAGATGGATATATTATGGTCTCACCTTTTAATTGGTGTTCAATCAACATGGCTGCATGTAATGTAATGATGATGATGATGATGAGAGGACACTAAAGGCATCTCATAGTGTGGTGCAGACAGAAATACAGTGCGGAAATGTGCTATCTAATTTAGATTAAGTAACTTTAATGAAGGCAATATATGCATTTTTTCTGTCACTTTTCAATGCTTTGTTACCTTTAAATCCTAATTAGATAGTATACCATGTTTCATTTCATTTCAAATACAGTTTCCCCCCATTTTGAACCTTTTCCGTTGTTTTAAGAGCTGACTTCTTGCAGTCTCTCTTTCCTTTACGAAGGCTTTTTGCTGACTCTATTTCTGCCTGAAAATAACTTTCAGGGAATACTCAGCTTTGCAATCACGGCCCGCTTCATCAAATATGTAACGTATCTTATATACCACATCTAACGTCAGCCGATAGCGCTGCGGAGTGAAGTGTAATGTAGTTTATTTAAAATTCACAACGCGGCACCAGAGCCTGAACTCTCAAATCATTTTTAGACGGACTATTTTTAGTCATTTATGATTTTAAAATCCCTGAGCCTCAAACTTCATTCTTCACCTTTGAACTAGCAGTTTGGAAAATAATGTGTAACACAAGGTTCAGCTTTCAACCACATCTGACTGTCTTTTACACGTTTTCTTAAAGAGGTAAAGTTAGAGGTTTTTTCTAAGGTTTGTCGAATAAGACTGCATTTAACAACTTCAAATTAGTGATATTTTCAATAAATAGCATAACAGATGCACATAAATGCTTTCTGTTCACAAGTCAAACTCTTGTTTTGAATGTTACTCATCACATATTAACAGATTATGAGGGAATTTCAGGTTTTGCAAATGATTTACAGGTTTTATGATTTGCAACAACTGCCATTAACATTACAACTGCAATACACAAATGACATTGTTGCGGCCAAAACTGAGAGAGAGAGAGGGAGGGAGGGAGGGAAGTAGGGAGGGGATGGATGGATGGATGGATAGAGATAGATAGATAGATAGATAGATAGAGAGAGAGAGAGAGAGAGAGAGAGAGAGAGAGAGAGAGAGGGGGAGAGGGGAGAGAGAGAGAGAGAGAGAGAGAGAGAGAGAGAGAGAGGGGGAGAGAGAGAGAGAGGGATGGAGAGAGAGAGAGAGGGATGGAGAGAGAGAGAGAGAGAGGGATGGAGAGAGAGAGAGAGAGAGATGGAGAGAGAGAGAGAGAGAGATGGAGAGAGGGATGGAGAGAGAGAGAGAGAGAGAGGGATGGAGAGAGAGAGAGAGAGAGAGAGAGAGAGAGAGAGAGAGAGAGAGAGAGAGAGAGGAGAGAGAGAGAGAGAGAGAGAGAGAGAGAGAGAGAGAGAGAGAGAGAGAGAGAGATAGATAGATAGATAGATAGATAGATAGATAGATAGATAGATAGATAGATAGATAGATAGATAAGATGAAAAGTGAATTAAATAATATAAACAAAACAATATAAAATATTCTGGATAATTAAAATAAAAAGTCAAAAATACTACAGGTTACTCAGGTACTTAAAGGGGACCTATCATGCAAAATGCACTTTTTGATGGCTTGTATACATAAATATGTCCCCGGTGTGTCGGGGAACTCACGCAGCGTCAGAAAATAAAACCCTCTCTCTTTTCCTCCGTACCCAAATCTCTAAAAACGGGGGAACAACGGAGCTGATCCAGATTTGCGTCCGATATGACGTAATATCTGAAATGTGGACCCACGGGCCTATCAGAAACGTTGCTATCAGAAACAATGCCCGACTGTTTTGGACGTAATATGGTCGGTGTTTACATTAGCATCGCTAACACTCAGAGCTAATCTCTATTGGAGAGCATGTGTGTGAAGAAGCAGGAAATACAAAGGAACTCACCTTGTGATATAACCGGCAAGAGAGAAAGCCTTTGAGCTCCATACTGTTTCAGGAAGAATCCTTGGTAATCCATGATATGGCGTTTCATCACGGCAGTATTTAGTTTAGACAGTAGCTGCCGGGTCCTGCATGAGCTCAGCCCCTCCTTTCTAAAGCTTTATACCCCAAATCAGAACTTTTGAACAGGAAGTGAAATAGAGGGGTATGAGGCATGGCAGAATGGGTGATCTGTTTGGTATTTTGAGCAAAACACTTCATAGATATGTTTTTTATATATTTGTATATATCTGAGACCTATGCTATTGCCTAAAAATAGCATGATAGGTGACCTTTAACCTAAAATAGAAGTACCACAACCGACTCCTGCAAACAATAACTTGCTTAATAATATATGTTTATAATTCAATGCACCAGAGGGAAATCTTAGCTGTTTACAGGAGAATGTGACATTTGAACAGGAGGAGGAAGAGGAGCACAGTGCAGCGTTATGGTAAAAGCAACCTTTCCCATTCGAGGCCCTGCAGAGACGGAGTAGAAAAGAGGAAATGTGAGAGTCAGCTCCGATCATCTGAACATGTCTTCTGTGAACTGCTGCTGTCCGAGGGATTCAGAGAGAGTTGGAACAGAAGCAGGAAGGAAGTGAGGAGAGAGGGGCGGGGGGGGGGAGGGAGGGGAGGCTGTGCAGATTTACTGTTACACACAAAAAGTACTTCATAAAACACACACCATTACTGCTGAAATACTGCGTGTACTTCAGTGCATACTACTATTAAAACCATATACAGTTGTTCCCCTTGAAGTGAGGCTATACTTGTACTTCTATCTGTTAGATTTGTTGTAATTATACTGAGTTTTAGGGTTAACAATTTAAAAATATCCTCAAATCAAAATGTCTTTAGTCATCCCACAGCGGGGACATTTACCTTGTTACAGCAAAGGAGGAGAGTGCCGAAAAACATTAAGTTATAATAAGTAAAGAGGCTAAATCAAATAAATACACAACCAAAATACGTTCGTAGCAGCATGAGTAAAACGTAACTTTACTTACAACATTAGTAAAGTAACAGCCATTTAACAACAAGTTGTAAAGTATAGGATGATTAAATGAAACATTAGAAAAAGCACTCATGGTGTTCGTTGTTACCCAAGGTGGTATTTTATTGCTCAAGGCGTTTAAAAATCATGTTTATAGACTTTGAGCGTGTTATTCATGCCTTTGTTTCTACTCGTCTAGATTATTGAAATGCACTTTATGCCGGCCTAAACCAGACCTCGCTGGCCCGCCTGCAGCTGGTACAAAACGCTGCGGCTCGGCTGCTTACAGGAACACGCAAGCATGAACACATCACACCTGTTCTGGCTTCCCTCCATGGCTTCCTGTCCATTTTAGAGTTCATTTTAAGATTCTATTGTTGGTTTTTAAATCGCTCAATGGGCTGGCCCCTCAGTACGTCTCCGACCCCCTACAGGTGTACACCCCCCCAAGGGCTTTGAGGTCGGCTGATCAGCTGCTGCTAGTAGTCCCTAAAACAAAGAAAAAGACCAGGGGAGACCGAGCCTTCTCAGCGGTAGCCCCCAGGCTCTGGACCGACCTGCCCCCCCATGTCAAATTGTCGCCCACCCTCCAAACTTTTAAGTCCCGCCTAAAGACCCACCTCTTTTCCCTCGCTTTCGAGTCAGTTTGAGCTATGCTTTATCGATTTGTATGCTTTTATTGTCAGTCCATAGCCTTTGTGTGCCTTGTATTAATTCTTATGTGTGCCTTTTATCTATTATTATAATATTATATTTTATTATAATGTTATGTTTGCTGTGAAGCACTTTGGTAAACCCTCTGTTTTTAATATGTGCTATAGAAATAAAGTGGATTGGATTGGATTTATATCTGTTGAAAGGGGACTTTCGGGATGATTTGGGAACTACGATAGTCGGGAACTAAGTTTTCCAATTGTTCAGGCACCACATGAATGCATCACAAATGCCCTATTTTGCATGTTAAAGAAATTAAAACTACATTTGCTCAAAGATTCAGATCCTTTCCAAAATGGTACGAGTTAATCCTTGGCCAATGGTTTACCCTTCCACCGAATGTCGTGAAATTCGGACCCGTAGTGTTCCTGTAATCCTGCTCAAAGCGTTTAAACAAGGCGTTAATATCTGTTCTTTCTGAGGTGTTTATGTGAATTCTCCCAGTTAAAAACCCATTTAACCAATTACGCTAACACCACATGAGTGCAGTACAAACGCCCTATTTCACATTGTCAATAAAAAGAAATACCAAATGCCTGAAGACTCCAAAATTGCACAATTTAATTCTTGGCCAAAGGTACATCCTCAACCAAATTCCATGAAGTTAAGACCCGTATTTTTCTATATTCCTGCAAAAAGACACACAAACCGAACCCCTTTCTTTGCAGAGGTAATAGGCATAAAGACATGCATGTAAAGCATGTAGTTCACATTATAATCTGGTTCATAATTCATGTTTGAGGTCCAGTCGAGGACACACACAAAGAGGAATATATTCATATTTAACCTGCTGTAAGGCTTCTTTCACCCTTTTTCTGAACACACTCGATATGTTGAGAACATCTTCATTCTGCTGCTGGGCCTCAGGAGGGATGGGGGGGGGGGGGGAGATAGGGAGGTATGGATGGGGGGGGAGATAGGGAGGTATGGATGGAGGGGGAGATAGGGATGTATGGATGGAGGGGGGAGATAGGGATGTATGGATGGGGGGGGAGATAGGGAGGTATGGATGGAGGGGGAGATAGGGATGTATGGATGGGGGGGGGAGATAGGGAGGGATGGGTGGGGGGGCGGTGTAATGTACCGAGGAACACTCGGCTCCAACCTTCAGTGCAGAAAGCGAACAGAGGGGAGCGGGAGAAAGACCTCACGGACCGCCGCCGAGCTGAAATATAGATGAGGTCGGAGATAGGGAGGCTTTCCCATCCTCCCAAAAACACACACACAGACACACACACACACACACACACACACACACACACACACACACACACACACACACACACACACACACACACACACACACACACACACCAGGATTCAAAGGCTTTATCATCAGATGTGGTGTTGCAGCTACAGTGCCGATATGGCAATGAAAATCTTCAGTCTCAGGCTCCTGCAACGGTGCAACATAAATAAGTCATAAAACAATAAAAACAGGGCAATAAGAAACAAACAGTAGTGCAAGATTATGCTGCAAGTAAAAGTGTAAACTATAAACATGTCAAACAGAATAAGACGAGCTAAAACAGCTAAATTAAATACAGTACAGGAATTAAATACAGTTTATTATTACTGTTACTCAACACCTAAACAATATTCCTCTCGTCTCAGTCGTTCACACTGCAGATACAAAAATGCACCTAAACCGTGGATCTATCTGCACACACACAACACACACACACACACACACACACACACACACACACACACACACACACACACACACTTTTGAGGCCCTTACTCACAGTGCATGCATTATTGAAACCCACTTAGCACTTGGCTTTCTCCAGACATCTGTCTCACCAGACCGGTGACCTGTCAGCCCGGCAAGAGGAGCTGATTCTGCTGCAAAAAGGAGCCAAAGAGATAGAGGGATATTCTGTGATATTTCTGGCTTTTATTAGAGGCACAAGAGAGGAAGATTTGTGGCACTGCGGCTGGAAAGAAAAGAGAGGAGGAAGGAGAAGAGAGCTAATATCATTCAAATCATGTTTGCAATACAATGCAATACATCTTTATTGTCCAACAGGGCGGACATGTGTGGGTGGACCACAGAAAACAGACCCATAGATAGGTTGTTTTAACGCTAGGTTTGGACGTTTGAGGGTTCTGGGTTGCACTGGCCGACCAATGTGTGTGTGGGTTATTTGTCATGTATCAGTATGTAGTGTCTCTACTTTAAAGAGTCCTCTCCTGCTGATGTTAAGGTATATATCAGTATGTAGTGTCTCTACTTTAAAGAGTCCTCTCCTGCTGATGTTCAGGTGTATATCAGTATGTAGTGTCTCTACTTTAAAGAGTCCTCTCCTGCTGATGTTCAGGTGTATATCAGTATGTAGTGTCTCTACTTTAAAGAGTCCTTTCCTGCTGATGTTCAGGTGTATATCAGTATGTAGTGTCTCTACTTTAAAGAGTCCTCTCCTGCTGATGTTAAGGTGTATATCAGTATGTAGTGTCTCTACTTTAAAGAGTCCTCTCCTGCTGATATTCAGGTGTATATCAGTGTGTAGTGTCTCTACTTTAAAGAGTCCTCTCCTGCTGATATTCAGGTGTATATCAGTATATATCAGGTACAATGTGTTGGAGTGCTAGCCAATGGAGGCGTGTCATATCATAACTCTATAACTTCTGTCAATACGCGCCTTGAATCATATCCTGTTGAAAAAGCGCTACCCTTTTTTGTGTAGTCACCTTAACAGTTCAGTGTTTGTCAACTTTGGGAGGTCCACAAAGTTCAGCTTGTTCTGCTTTTAGCTTGTGTACACTTTGGTTACATGTGCATACTGAAATATGCTAGTGAAAGCAACAAGGAAGTGTTAGAAAAGTGTTTTTATATTCCTGGTTCCTGAATAAAATGGCACTAATATGTCAATATCTTCCTTCAAACAGAGAGAACATGAGCGAGTTGTGTCTATGAGTTTAGTTTCCAGTCGTGCTCTGTGTGTCTTTCTTTGCTCAAAAGTGTTTCAATGCATGGGGGGAGGAAACGTAAATGAGGAAGTGCCGTACTCAGAGTGAAGCTTAATGTTCTCACCATCGTCAGGGCCATGTTTGCTAATGGGGGAACACTTCTTCTTATTATTATATACGTGTTTAGTGAAGGAGCAGGCGTTAAACGCAGGGCAAGCGAGGACACATGAGAGGAAACACCGTGACAGATTTACTCTCTATCTGCAACGATCCGGGAAATAAAACTTTACGGCTGCAGCGCTGAGACCCATCTATCATGGGAGGAGGTTATTGCGAGATTCTAAAAATATATTAAAAAGTAAGTTGTTTTTCATATTCAGTTATTTGTGATTAACCACTTGTTTGTCAATGAGTGGATTTTGAACACATTTCTTTAAGTTTTGATGGGTTTTGGGGTTTATCTCGTGTTAATTGAACAACTTGTGGTAGCATTTGATGATTGTTTGGATTTTGGATTAGTCCTGTGTTCTTTTTGATTAACTGATAAGTCATTTTGTCTCTAAAATAATGACAAATGAGCCTCATTTATTATTTAGACTGGTTTAAAAGTAAACAAAGACAGAAGAGAAGACTTTACTTGATTATTTGCCCTACTTGTTTTGTTGTTTTTTTTGTCTGTCCTTACACTATTTAAAGCGGCCTTGGGTAAAAAGGCGCTATAAAAATGTAATCTATTATTATTATTATTATTATTGATGAACACACATTCATTTGGAAAAGACTTCATCAAATCATGCTGATTCGTTTATTTTAAATGTACGTATCAGCTCTGTATATTGGACATTTGTAATTTTTCAGTCTTTTTTTGTAGTGTCTCTACTTTAAAGAGTCCTCTCCTGCTGATGTTCAGGTGTATATTAGTATGTAGTGTCTCTACTTTAAAGAGTCCTCTCCTGCTGATGTTCAGGTGTATATCAGTATGTAGTGTCTCTACTTTAAAGAGTCCTCTCCTGCTGATGTTCAGGTGTATATCAGTACGTAGTGTCTCTACTTTAAAGAGTCCTCTCCTGCTGATGTTCAGCTGTATATCAGTATGTAGTGTCTCTACTTTAAAGAGTCCTCTCCTGCTGATGTTCAGGTGTATATCAGTATGTAGTGTCTCTACTTTAAAGAGTCCTCTCCTGCTGATGTTCAGGTGTATATTAGTATGTAGTGTCTCTACTTTAAAGAGTCCTCTCCTGCTGATGTTCAGGTGTATATCAGTATGTAGTGTCTCTACTTTAAAGAGTCCTCTCCTGCTGATGTTCAGGTGTATATCAGTATGTAGTGTCTCTACTTTAAAGAGTCCTCTCCTGCTGATGTTCAGGTGTATATCAGTATTTAGTGTCTCTACTTTAAAGAGTCCTCTCCTGCTGATGTTCAGGTGTATATCAGTATGTAGTGTCTCTACTTTAAAGAGTCCTCTCCTGCTGATGTTCAGGTGTATATCAGTATTTAGTGTCTCTACTTTAAAGAGTCCTCTCCTGCTGATGTTCAGGTGTATATCAGTATGTAGTGTCTCTACTTTAAAGAGTCCTCTCCTGCTGATGTTCAGGTGTATATCAGTATGTAGTGTCTCTACTTTAAAGAGTCCTCTCCTGCTGATGTTAAGGTGTATATCAGTATGTAGTGTCTCTACTTTAAAGAGTCCTCTCCTGCTGATGTTCAGGTGTATATCAGTATGTAGTGTCTCTACTTTAAAGAGTCCTCTCCTGCTGATGTTAAGGTCTATATCAGTATGTAGTGTCTCTACTTTAAAGAGTCCTCTCCTGCTGATGTTCAGGTGTATATCAGTATGTAGTGTCTCTACTTTAAAGAGTCTTCTCCTGCTGATGTTCAGGTGTATATCAGTATGTAGTGTCTCTACTTTAGTTAATACCTGATAACACACCTCTGATCCACGATGAGCGCCTCGCTGCACATCATCTCTTATCTCTCTGATAAGCAGCAACATTTATCAGACTTGTCTCTGTGTTTTGACCTTGGATAAAGTGGAGGAAATGCACATAAAGTGTGTTAATGCTGTCCTCCTCTGCCTCTCCCCGACACATTACACTTCTGGTTTTCCATTTCAGATCTTCTTGTATTCTGTTTCTGACCCTGAGCATGTAAGATAATATGAGATAACCGGCTGTGGGTGTAAATGTATATTCTCCTTTTGTGTTGATGTCATCGAACAATATCATCCCTCACACTCCCACACTCCTTTTTTACCCTTTGAGACAATGGATGTTTATTCCAAATATTCCCAGGAAAAATGGTTTGATGTGTCTCTCGTAAATATAAGGTGGACTGGCAAAGGAAATCTGCCGAAGTGCAAGGTCAGGATTTAGGGGATTACTGTATATATAAATGTCTATGAGCGAGCGCAAGTCAAACCAAGGTGCAAGTTTAACTTATACGGATGTTTAGGTGTCTAAAATACGTCTACAGCAGTTAATTGCTTATTAGTGGTACTCCTAACTGCATCTACTGAGTAATACATGACTAACAAACCATCCATACTGTCCCTTTAAGTTACATTTTTTCTTGCACACAGTGAAATATAAGTGTGTTTCTTTCGTTTCTGTCTTTATAAGGACGTTTTGATTGGACCACACATGAGTTTCTGTAACTGCTGCACCCTAGTTTTAGTTTCTACTGGCCCAGTTACCTAGCCATAGCCAGTGGTTTACCGACAGAAGAAGCACGATGTACCAACAAGAAGCTAACTAATGTTCAATGGACGTAATGGCTTGATGTGTAGCTCTGTCTCTCGCAAATAAAAGGTGGACTGCTAAAGAAAATCTGTGGAAGTGCAAGGTCACGATTTAAGAGATTTGTGGACATTTCTTATTTAGTTAATCCTTGACCAATGGTTCACCCTTCCACCAAATTACATGAAACTCGGACGAAGTAGTTGTTCTATATTTCTGCAAAAAGACACACAAATCTACAGTTGATGTTTTAGGAGTTTTGGACAATGTTGTATAGTTTTGATGTAGTGAAGTGGGGTTGTACTGGCCCAGTAACCTAGCCATAGCCAGTGGTTTACCGACAGAAGATGCAGGATGTACCAACAAGAAGCTAACTAATGTTCAGTGGACGTACATTACATTATCTATTCAACATTACAAATCTATCTCCATCCAATCTGTCTCTTTAAGTTCCAGTGTTTTGTTGCACACAGTGAAATATAAGTGTGTTTCTTTAGTTTCTGTCTTTATAAGGACGTTTTTATTGGCCCACACATGAGTTTCTGTAACTGCTGCACCCTAGGTGTTCAGTTTTGTTTGTATTTCCCCCCCCGGGTGCTTGTTAGGTGCGGTCACGGGGGGGGGGGGGGGGGATGAGGCTGCAGAATAAACCCAGAGACGCTTTGTAGTTCAGATGAGACGATACTAAAGCCTTCCCCATGTGGAGAGATGTTTGTGAGTTTGCTTTGGGTCGGATGAGAAGAGAGGGGGATTACGCATCGTCTCCAACACACACACACACACACACACACACACACACACACAGGCGGTGTATTATTTATCATTCCACTTATGAAACAGATTTCGCTGACGTTGCGAAATCTTTAAAGCCATAAAGCAGCGTGTGTGTGTGTGTGTGTGTGTGTTTTAACACTTTGTACTTTAACACACTTTTGCTTTAGTCGAGTGCTGTGAATATTAAATATTAAAGGTGCCAGTCTATGAGAGAAAGAGGGGGAAAAGTGTGTGTTTTTGCACATTCATATTAACACGCAGAGGTAGAGGTGGTACTCAGACCCTTTAATAAAGTGAAAATAGTGATAACAAATATTACAAATACTCCGGAACAAGTAAAAGTCCTGCATTCAAAATCCTACTTGAGTAAAAGTACAATAGTATTCACTTTAAAACATACTAAAAGTACAAAAGTAGTGCAATAATGACTTCTTAAATGTAGTGGAGTAGAAGTACAAAGCAGTATTACATTAAAATACTTAACTAAAAGTAATATACCTCAAACTTGTACTAAGAGTAGTATTTTCCAACTCTGTTAGCATGTGCTCTCTATGTTAAGCATTGTTAGTTCAACAAATAAAGCCTTTTGCAAACTGGTCATGCAACAAAGCTAGCGTGCATGCTAACAGCTGTGTGATCATTTTCGCAGTATGTTGAATTGGATGGAGCGTGTTAGCATTGTTAGCTTTACAACAAATACGATGCATTTTGCAAACTGGCCAAGTGCATCAAAGCTAGAGGGCTAACAGCTTTGTGATTATTATCCCAGTCTGCTTCTTCCTGTGCAGACAATGGATGGACCGCACAGAAATAGCCCCGTGTTCCTCCAGTAAACACAACACACCCTGAGTTTGCTGCACAAAGTTAGCTTTCAATGGTCTCTATGTATTCAGTTTTACATCTGAAAATACCGAAACTTATATTGTACCACAATTTGGTGTCAAAAGTTGACTTAATCTGTATATTTAAGGGTAAACAAACAGGGTTTATATGACCCAGAGGGGAAATTCACATTGTTACAGCAAAGGGACACTTCAGGCGAAGGTAACAATAAGTAGACTAACATGTTAAATAAAGAGGCAAGTTGAAAACATTTTATAAGTTCATATCCAAGGTAAAATAGGCAAGGAAAAGCAGTACAAAGTAGTGACGTGGCAGCCAGTAACAACAAAACAGACAAATAGATCATAACAATAGTTAGTCTTTGCACGATGTCCTTATTCGACAGGATGCGGTACTTTCAGGAAGGGATGAGAAATATGTGCAACAGATGCTAATTAGATGCTGATCAACAGACGAGCTACAGAGTGTGTGTGTGTGTGTGCGTGTGTGTGTGTGTGTGTGTGGCCTAGCATTACTATCCTTGTGGGGACCTACATCTGTTTACACAGTCACGTGTGGGGACTGGCTTCCCTTATGGGGAAAAAATGGAGGTCCCGATGAGGGGAATCATTAATGTTAGGGTGAAGACTTGGTTAGGGTTAGGGTTAGGCATGTGTTGGTTATGGTTAAGGTTAGGATAAGTCTCCAGGAAATGCATGTAAGTCAATGTAATGTCCCCTGAAGTAATGTTTACATGGTATGTGTGTGTGTGTGTGTGTGTGTGTGTGTGTGTGTGTGTGTGAGTGTGTGTGTCATAATGAAGCAGGAGCTGAGCAGTCTTTATTTCTGCAGTAACAAAACTTTACACATGCATAATTAAGATTAATTATTAACGCACGCACGCGCGTGCGTGTGTGTGTGTGTGTGTGTGTGTGTGTGTGTGTGTGTGTAGCTGAGTTTGCACAGATGCTTGTGTGTTAAGCAGAGTTTAAAATGTGTTAATGTTGTAAAAAGCAAAGTGTAGAGCAGGTTTATTTCTTTACAAATGCTAATATGGCACCTCAATTATTCTGAATACGATATGATTTAGAAAGCAAATGCATAAAAACTGCATCTCATGAATGCTAATCTGACGTTAGATACACTGCTGCTCGTTTCCCAGAGCGCTGCCTCGACAATTTCTTCTGTTGTTTTCCTCTGAATAATATCAACATCTCACCTGAGCATCAGCAGGAGAGGACTCTTTAAAGTAGAGACACTACATACTGATATACACGTGAACATCAGCAGGAGAGGACTCTTCAAAGTAGAGACACTACATACTGATATACACGTGAACATCAGCAGGAGAGGACTCTTTAAAGTAGAGACACTACATACTGATATACACGTGAACATCAGCAGGAGAGAACTCTTTAAAGTAGAGACACTACATACTGATATACACGTGAACATCAGCAGGAGAGGACTCTTTAAAGTAGAGACATTACATACTGATATACACGTGAACATCAGCAGGAGAGGACTCTTTAAAGTAGAGACACTACATACTGATATACACCTGAACATCAGCAGGAGAGGACTCTTTAAAGTAGAGACACTACATACTGATATACACCTGAACATCAGCAGGAGAGGACTCTTTAAAGTAGAGACACTACATACTGATATACACCTGAACATCAGCAGGAGAGGACTCTTTAAAGTAGAGACACTACATACTGATATACACGTGAACATCAGCAGGAGAGGACTCTTTAAAGTAGAGACATTACATACTGATATACACGTGAACATCAGCAGGAGAGGACTCTTTAAAGTAGAGACACTACATACTGATATACACCTGAACATCAGCAGGAGAGGACTCTTTAAAGTAGAGACACTACATACTGATATACACCTGAACATCAGCAGGAGAGGACTCTTTAAAGTAGAGACACTACATACTGACACTGTGTTCTGTTCTTTTCCTCTGAATGATATCAGCATCTCACCTGGTTCATATCAGGTGATTAAATGCAAAGCTTTGAGCAGATATTTGACTCTCCGTCCCCCTGCAGGAAGCAGTAGCAGAAGCTCCGTCCGTTGACATGTTGGAGTAATTTCTGCAGACATGTCGTGTTTTAGAGCCGCTCAGAGATCATCATGCCTGCGGTTACTCTGTGTGTAAGTGCCTCTGATGGTGAAGGATTGGTGAAGGGTGAAAGGGTAGAGGGTGATTTAAAACGCAGCTTCCCGTGTTTTCCTGCTGGTTTGAAGGGAGGTGGTGGTGGTGTGGCTTTTGTTGGTGTGTGTTGATGAAGTTTATGAAGGCATATTATGGCAAGGTGAAGAGTGCAAAAAAAAGCCTCGAAGGTAAGTTTCTGAAAAGATGGAGTTTTTGAATATGATTTCAAATGATTCAAAAGAAGTATAATGCAATACGGCCCGCACCTGAGACGTGTGCTTTTCTTATATTGTACTTCTTAAATAAATATGTAAACAGACATTACTCAGTAGTATTCCTGTGTTAGTAAGCATAGTTGTTCAAGTTAAAGTTGATAAATGCTCACATAACAACCTTGAAATCAACCCTTCATATTTCCCCTGATGATCAATCTGAGGCTCCTGTGTTAAGGAATGAGCTGCAAACAGAACACATGCAACCCTAAAGAGAGCTGTGATGTTTCTTAAAGCATATTCAAGAATAATTGACCTACATTTGATTGATTTTGCTATGAGTTATAACTTAAAGGTCACCTATCGTGCTATTTTTAGGCAATAGCATAGGTCTCAGATATATACAAATATATTCAAAACATGTCTATGAAGTGTTTTGCTCAAAATACCAAACAGATCACCCATTCTAGCCATGCCTCATATCCCTCTATTTCACTTCCTGTTTCTAAAGTTCTGATTTGGGGTATAAAGCTTTAAAAAGGAGGGTCTGAGCTCATGCGGGACCCGGCAGCTACGTTCTAAACTAAATACTGCCGTGATGAAACGCCATATCATGGATTATCAAGGATTATTTCTGAAACAGTATGGAGCTCAAAGGCTTTCTCTCTTGCCGGTTATACCACAAGGTGAGTTCCTTTTTATTTCCTGCTTCTTCACACACATGCTCTCCAGTACAGGTTAGCTCTGAGTGTTAGCGATGCTAATGTAAACACCGACCATATTACCTCCAAAACAGTCAGGCATTGTTTCTGATAGCAACGTTTCTGATAGGGCCGTGGGTCCACATTTCAGATATTACGTCATATCGGACGCAAATCTGGATCAGCTCCGTTGTTCCCCCGTTTTTAGAGATTTGGGTACGGAGGAAAAGAGAGAGGGTTTTATTTTCTGACACTGCGTGAGTTCCCCGACACACCGGGGACACATCTTTATGTATAAAAGACATCAATAAGTGACTTTTGCATGATAGGTCCCCTTAACTTATGAGACAATATACTTCATCTCTAGTGAGCGAGCGACTTTACCTCGTTATAGGATGTAGTATTCTGTCTATAGCAATATAAAGCTGCGTCTAGAGAAAGAAAACCTTTTATGGAAGTTGTAAATAAATAAATAATCTCACAAGATGAAGATGTATTTTGTGTGATTTGTTGAAAAATCATACAGTGATTCTTGACACAACATAATATGTAAGATAGCAATAGCCCTAGCTGCATTTGGAGAAAGAAAACTAAAACAAAAATACATTTCTGGAAGTTGTAAATTGATTAGAAATCTCATAAAACGACATCAATCCATTTGTTTCCCCCATCTTTACTTTAATTATTCACAGCATCTATAGAAAATAGACATCTTTATGCACTGATATGTGACATCAAATCATCCCATGAAATAAAATGCTGTATATCTGGACATGCAGTGAAGTATCTCTGTTGCAGTAGAGAGACGCCTCCCCTTCGCTCTCCTCTCGGGGGAGAAGAAGATACACTTTATTAATCCCTTACAGGGACATTTCTTTCCCCACTCTGTTGTGTTTACACACATTACACACACACAGAGGAGGATATACATGCACACACACAGAGGATATACATGCACACACACAGAGGATATACATGCACACATAGAGGATATACATGCACACACACAGAGGATATACATGCACACACACAGAGGATATACATGCACACACACACACAGAGGATATACATGCACACACACAACCACATGCAGATAGGAGAGGTGGCAGAGCAGAGAGGCTACCAGGTACCCGGCGCCAAGGGAGCAGTTTTGAGGTTAGGTGCCTTGCTCAAGGGCACCTCGGCAGTGGCCTTGGAGGTGAACTGGCACCTCTCCAGCTACCAGCTCACTCCATCTTTTTTTGGTCCGATCGGGACGTGAACCGGCGACCCTTCGGTTCCAAGACCAAGTCCCTACAGACTGAGCCACTGAAGCTCCTCCTCCTCGTTTCCTCCTCTTTGTCTCGCTGTGTGGGAAACGAGGACGAGGAGGAGAGGGGATGTGAAGGGGAATAGAATATGACAGATAATAGTGAGGAGTTGAAAGAGGAGGCTTCAGAAACAGCTCCTCCTCCCCCCCTCCTCCCTTTGACTCCCCTCTGCTCCCATCCCCTCCTCGCTCCTATCCTATTTATGATCATATCAACTCTGAATCATTTATGTTCTGACTGAGCAGCAGGAGTTTCTCTCCTCTCTTTCGACGGCTGCATCTCTGTGCCAGAGCTGAACTACTAACAGACTTATTCTCACAACCTCATCTGAAGAGAGCGTCAGTATCAGAGGGCATGCTTTATTAAAGAGGCCCTGTTCTGCTTTTTGGGGTGTTCCATCTCCTGTAGTGTGTTGTATACGTCTAGACACTGGTGATGAAGCTGAAGATCTGGATTTGATGAGGAGAAGGGATGAAGAGGGGATGTGATGAGGTCTTTGGATTAGCTCTCCTGGCACTGGATGTGATGAAAGGAGGTGGGCGGCAGCATGAAACCTGAAATCACAGCTGACTGCAGGAGAGAGGAGAACCATTTTAAAGTTTGGCTGCAGCACGGTGATTGGCTGCTGAGATTGAGGTGAATGTAATAGGTTAGCAGGAAGCCCGTGATGAGCTGATTATAAGCAGCTGCGGAGTGAATGTCTTCCTGAAAGAACTTGCGCTGAGCTTCATTTCAATCAGGAGAGACTTCATTTTGTTTAAAGAACATTTATTGACACATGTCATATGATAAATGTTAAGTCTTTGGCGATTAGACCCCGATCCTGAAATCGTATATCTAAAGGGGGATCGCAGCCGTGAGCATATAGGGAACCCCCAAAAAGGAGGAAAGTGGATGAAAGATTAAGATCGGACCACTTGACGAAGGATTTGACCTTACCAGGTGGCACGGATTCTGTTGAGACAGGATTGAGGATTTAGACCGAGATTTATGCAGTGAGGCAGAAATGTATATAAATGATATAGAGAAGGAGCCTGACTGCGGCCGGGTATGAACTAGGAAAAGAGAAACCCCAACAAACTAATGATGAATGATGCGATGCAATGAATCAATACGATAATATCCGTGAGTGATATGATAGTAGTGCTGCGCTGAATGTGGGCATGTACTTACCTTACGTGATGCGACGAGTCTAAACTGGGAAGCAAGCGAGGGTTAGACAGGAATGTGCGGGGAGAGAGAAGGAAAATAGGATGGGGTGAGCGGAGAGAGAAGGAAAATAGGATAGGGCGAACGGAGAGAGAAGGAAAATAGGATAGGGTGAGCGGAGAGAGAAGGAAAACAGGATAGGGTGAGCGGAGAGAGAAGGAAAATAGGATGGGGTGAGCGGAGAGAGGGAAAACAGGATAGGGTGAACGGAGAGAGAAGGAAAATAGGATGGGGTGAGCGGAGAGAGAAGGAAAATAGGATAGGGTGAGCGGAGAGAGATGGAAAATAGGATAGGGTGAGCGGAGAGAGATGGAAAATAGGATAGGGTGAGTGGAGAGAGAAGGAAAATAGGATAGGGTGAGCTGCGCTCCCTGTGATACTGACTATTGCATGGAGCAAGACTTCTGATGGCTCAGGCAGTCTGCTGGCTATTGCAAGACTTCTGATGGCTCAGGCAGTCTGCTGGCTATTGCAAGACTTCTGATGGCTCTGGCAGTCTGCTGGCTATTGGAAGACTTCTGATGGATCAGGCAGTCTGCTGGCTATTGCAAGACTTTTTATCGCTCAGGCAGTCTGCTGGGATAAGTGAGAGAGGCATAGCATGTGGTAAAACATTATCTTAGAAGGATGTGATACACCACCACCAGTTATATGCATAGCTTACCATAGGAGTTTAAGAGTTTTTGATTACCAGTACGGTGCAGATATCAGGTCGGATAGGGCATGTGTGTGGTTACACGCATAAGGGCAGAATAAGCCATCATTATAAAACAGAGAATGTACAGGACAGGGATACAATTAGACGAAACCGTTCTGGAGAAGTGCTGATTAATGAATAATGTAATGCAATGAAGGTATTCTGCAGATGATTAAAACGTGAGCTGAGTGAGTGACTCATTGCTGTGAGAGACATACGCTGCAAGACTACATTGAGCATGAGTGGTTTATATTGCATCCATTCCTTATGCTTGATGGAAAAGTGTGCACTGAGACATTAGCTGAGGTCTATTGAAGTACCAGATAGAGGGGATCGTATGATCATAAAAGCAAGCACGGTTTGCACCACCACCAGTGATATGCATGAAAGTATGAAGGAGAACCTGTGCATTCTTTCTTTCTTTTATATTTTTTCATTTTTTAAATATATAATTATTTTATCCGGACTGCCCCCCCAACCCATGAAGGGGTGCCGAGATACGAATCTGATGAGACACGGAGGCGATCATGCCTAAACGTGCTGTGAACACGGATAAACGTCTCTTATCTGCTGGTTGAATTTCCTGGGAGGGATTGAATGCGGCGTAGAGGGCCTGCTCGCGGTCGGCTCGTGCGTAATGCGACTTCCGTGTTTGCGGATCAGCTGATCGAGGGGCCTCGACTCCGTTCTGATACCGGATCGGCTTGTTCGCTTATGCCGAGACGGCCGACGTACCCGTGTTTCTGCCGATGGAGGTCTTCTCCTCTCGCTCTTGCTTGATATCTGCTATGAGGATCTGAAACGTGATGTCGGCAGCATGAACACCTGCAATCACAGCTGACTGCAGGAGAGAGTAGAACCATTTTAAAGTTTGGTTGCAGCACGGTGATTGGCTGCTGAGATTGAGGTGAATGTAATAGGTTAGCAGGAAGCCCGTGATGAGCTGATTATAAGCAGCTGCGGAGTGAATGTATACACTGAACATCAGCAGGAGAGGACTCTTTAAAGTAGAGACACTACATATTGATATACACCTGAACATCAGCAGGAGAGGACTCTTTAAAGTAGAACACACTATATTGATATACACCTGAACATCAGCAGGAGAGGACTCTTTAAAGTAGAGACACTACATACTGATGTACACCTGAACATCAGCAGGATAGGACTCTTTAAAGTAGAGACACTACATACTGATATACACCTGAACATCAGCAGGAGAGGACTCTTTAAAGTAGAGACACTACAACTGATATACACCTGAACATCAGCAGGATAGGACTCTTTAAAGTAGAGACACTACATACTGATATACACCTGAACATCAGCAGGAGAGGACTCTTTAAAGTAGAGACACTACATACTGATATACCCTGAACATCAGCAGGATAGGACTCTTTAAAGTAGAGACTCTACATACTGATATACACCTGAACATCAGCAGGACAGGACTCTTTAAAGTAGAGACACTACATACTGATATACACCTGAACATCAGCAGGATATAGCCTCTCTAATCCCCTGGGAGAAAATCAGGTTTAATAATAGTAAACCGTTAACTGAGGTTCGATTCATTCACATTTTGTTTTAGTAATCGATTTCAGCTTCCTAAACCTTCATGTTTTATAAAGGTCATTGCACTTCAGAGGATTGTAGTATGGCTCCATTACAAATTATTTGACTGATACGTTTGTTTGCAACAGAGATTATTTACTGGCAATAATCCAAAATCCAAAGGAAAAATCCCCCAGAGAGTGGGGGAGAAACGTCCTTTGAAGGGAACACAGGGATTGTAACCTTTGCAGACCATTACATGCACTAAAACCCATAAAAACAACCCAAAGAGCAGAAAAGGGCCACTTTCACATGTTTTTTTACGCCTTTTCAGTTGCTTTTTTGCAATTAAAGTAGAAAACAACAGACTGAGTAGTAAAACGTTTTCTTTACTAAGACTGAAAGCACTTGAAGCTAAAACCTTCCTCCTTCCTTTCATTCTGCGTATTACTTTTGAACATCCCAGAGGCCATTACTTCTAAGTTAATTGTGGTTCGCCCACTGAAGAAGAAGATGCAGGGAATTAAAGAGCTTCTTCCGGAGCGGAAATTGTGTTTGATGTTGTTAGTCAGACTCATGTTTCTTCTTCTTCGTTCAGTTATTATGCTCCAAATATCTGGAACAAACTCCCAGAAACCTGCCGGTCCGCTGCAACTCTGACTACTTTTAAATCCAGACTGAAGACTTTTCTTTTTGCCGCTGCTTTTACTTGAACTATTCACATCTTACACTGCACTGTAACTTTTATTCATGTATTTTTTCTTTGAATGTTTATTTTATTATCTTTGCTTTTTAATGACCATTTTCTTAATGTGTCTCATTTTTGTAAAGCACTTTGAATTGCCATGCCTTGCCTTAAGGTCACCGATTATGCAAAATCCATTTGTTCATGTCTCTTCTACATCAACATGTGTCCCCTCTTCTTCATGTCTCCTCTACATCAACATGTGTCCCCTCTTCTTCATGTCTCCTCTACATCAACATGTGTCCCCTCTTCTTCATGTCTCTTCTACATCAACATGTGTCCCCTCTTCTTCATATCTCTTCTACATCAACATGTGTCCCCTCTTCTTCATGTCTCTTCTACATCAACATGTGTCCCCTCTTCTTCATGTCTCTTCTACATCAACATGTGTCCCCTCTTCTTCATGTCTCTTCTACATCAACATGTGTCCCCTGTTCTCCATGTCTCTTCTACATCAACATGTGTCCCCTCTTCTTCATGTCTCCTCTACATCAACATGTGTCCCCTCTTCTTCATGTCTCCTCTACATCAACATGTGTCCCTCTTCTTCATGTCTCCTCTACATCAACATGTGTCCCCTCTTCATGTCTCTTCTACATCAACATGTGTCCCTCTTCTTCATGTCTCTTCTACATCAACATGTGTCCCCTCTTCTTCATGTCTCTTCTACATCAACATGTGTCCCCTCTTCTTCATGTCTCTTCTACATCAACATGTGTCCCCTGTTCTCCATGTCTCTTCTACATCAACATGTGTCCCCTCTTCTTCATGTCTCTTCTACATCAACATGTGTCCCCTCTTCTTCATGTCTCTTCTACATCAACATGTGTCCCCTCTGTGTAAAGAGACTCTGAAAGTTTCAGGAACAAAGATTCTCTCTCTTTTTGTCCTGATCCATTTCTATAAAAACCTGTCTGAAAATGAGCTGATCAGATTTTGGCCACTTGATGATGTCATAACGATGTTTTGTCTTGTGTAACCATTAGCCAATCACCAACCAAGGTAACCCCCCCCCACCTTATCACCTGAATCTCCTCCTAGAGCACCATTGAGTTCTTTGTAACCAAATGTCTCTCAGAGGGGCGTGGGGAGGGGCTCCTTATTTTCATCTAAAGTAACAGACAGAGAATCAGCACTTTGGAAACAGGGCTGAAACAGAGGGGATTATGGGATGCTGCAATGATCTGTTTGGTGTTTCAGCCAATCAGAGACAGGCTCTGGATATATCTGAGACCTGTGATATATTGATGAGAAACAGTATAATAGGGGACCTTTAAGATAGAACAGTCTTTACTCATGTTTGCTTTTCTTCTTCTGTGTTTTCAGGATGAAAATGCGGCGGCACAGGGTGTTCTTGCTGTGCACGGTGGGGCTGTGCGTCATCTCCTTCCTGCATTACTACAAGGCCCTCCATTACGTGTCCCTGCTGCGAGAGCTCTCCGCCCCCTACCCCAACATCAAGTCCTTCATCATGGTCACCGGCTTCTTCTGGAGGGAGAAGGGCGTGGGCAGCACCCCGATTAGCCCCGCCTCCCCCGAAGAGGCCCCGCCCCTTCCCATCCTCCGCCAATCGGACACCAAAGCCAGAGCGGTGGCGGGCGATGGAGGAGTTGGAGGACTGGGGATCGGGGGGGTCGTGGTGGGAGGAGATGGGATCATTGGTAATGCAGGGCTGGAGGTGAGGTTGAGGGACGAGCCGGCACCCCCTCACCCCTGGGAGAAACCAGAAGAGAACCAGGGGGGACAATCCCATTGATGTGAGTGAAACATTACTATATTATGAACATTTAAGAATTTAAAGTTTTTCCTTGGTTTACATATCCGTTTATCAATGGCAACTAAATGTAGACATTTATGTTACCCTAATCCCCTTCTCTCTTCTTGGTCTTTCCTCCCAGGAGAGAGCTGAAGACGAAGAAGGTTTATTGGCACAATATATTGTTTCCAATTGCCCAATCCTAGTTACCATATTTACGAATTTCAATGCCCTGAATTTAAAGTTTTTCCTTGGTTTACATATCCGATTAACAATGTCTCCAAAATGTAGACTTCTTGGTCTTTCCTTCCAGGAGAGAGCTGAAGACGAAGAAGGTTTATTGGCGCAATATATTCTTCCAATTGCCCAATCCTAGTTACCATATTTACGAATTTCAATGCCCAACTGTCTAGTTTTTCCTTGGTTTACCTATCTGTTTATCAATGTCAACAAAATATAGACATTTATGTTACTCTATGGACAAGTTACCCAAAATATAGATATTTATGTTTGACAATTTATGCTGGACAAGCGTCTTTGAGCACTAGGAAAAGCGCTATAAAAATCAAATGTATTATTATTATTATTATAAGTTACCCTAAAACGATAACAATACGATACGATAATACTTTATTGGTCAGATCAAGTCTGAAATGCTCCTTGCATCTCAGCAGCTCCATGTGTAACATCAACAGACAAACATCAAGACACAATACATGAACAACAAACAACAAACATAACAGCAGGATCAGTGAGAGCTGCTCAAAGAGCCTTCAGCGTGGATATGATCTGGATTCAGCTCTGTATTTACTGAGAGGATTGACTGGAGCACAAAGGATGCTTCAGGCTGACTTTATTCAATCTCCATTAGATGGTAGCAGTTCATATTCTCTGTTCAGAACATGCTTTGGGTCCCAGATGATGTTGTTGTAATCCCCGTCTCTTCTTGGTCTTTCCTCCAGGAGAGAGCTGAAGACCACTTGAAACCCAGAAACCCTAGTCACCCTGCAGGCCCTGACCTCCCGGAGAACATCCTGTTGGGGAAGCAGCACAAGGACAAAAAACGGATGCCCGACCCCTTAAAATTATTGGGAGACCTCCACACCCGCAATCACCAGCTCCTCAATGACAGAACAGCTTTCTTTGTCCGAACCAAAGCCGGAGCCTTTTGTTTTAGGCAGGGAACAGAGGTGGCTACCCAAAAGGAATACTCTGGGAAAACTGGGGGGGTTGTGGCTAACGGAGCAGGGGAAGGTAATCGAAATGCTGGGCAAAGGAAGCCTCTGGAGGTCCAGCAGCAGCCCTCCATGAATCCTAAAGCAAAGACCAGAGCCAGAGGGAATGGGAAGCGTCTGGTGAAGTGTGTGTGTCGGCCGGGGTGGCACGGGCCGTACTGCGGGGTTCCCACCATGGTGTACCACTCCAACCTGCCCACCAAGGAGCGGCTGACGCCCAGAGAAACCCCGCGGAGGGTCATCAACGCCATCAACGTGAACCACGAGTTCGACCTGCTGCACGTACGCTTTCACGAGCTCTCACAGGCAGTCGATCTCTTCCTCGTCTGTGAATCCAACTTCACTGCATACGGAGAGAAACGGCCTCTGAGGTAAGACTTATTTATGTCTTAATGTGTGCATATGTATAGATGTGTCTGTTGATTGTGTATATATATAGGTATATACATATTTGTATTTTGTATTCGGGATTGGGGGAAACGGTATTTCGATCTCTCTGTCTGTACACACAAGTTGACTTTGACTTTGAAGACACCATTCTCGTGTGTGTGAATGTGTGTGTGGAGATTATTCAAGCCTCCAAGGTCAAGATGTTTAATGTGTAACTGAGCTGCTTCGTGGCCATCAGAAGGTGCCTCTTTGTGGCAGTAAAACCTTGTAGAATGGCGTGCATGCTGAGCAAACTTCAGGGTTTATTACAGACAATTGTGACACTTGTATCACAGCGCAGTGAAGTTAACTGTGTAAATATAATATTATATAATCATGTCATCATAGCGTCTTAAAAGTAAGGTTGCCTGATAGATTGTATGAGCATGTTTGTAGTGTAGTTTGGTTGGCAATAAAATCTTAAATCCCTTCCAACACTGCAACTTACAATACACTAAAGACATAAGAGAAATAAGGAAGTAAAACAGTGCACTACAACATTGTGCATGTGGAACAATGGTGCAGGTAAAATGCATGTCAAGTAGGGCAAATTAACTAAAAGACGTCATGCTTAAACTGTTTTCAGTTTGATATAAAACAACAACATTATACATGACTAATGTACAAGAGAGGTCTGTCTGATAGATCCTTATTTAAGGGTTTTGGTTACATGCAGGTGAACCACAAACATTCTTGATCAATTTATCATACAATAAAACAGGCGAGATAATCTTCAACCACCACCAGGAAGACAGGTTTTGAAAAGAAAAAGAAAGTAAGTTGTATAGGAATATAATGGCTAGAAAGGACGATGCCAAAAAACTGGCACATTTCCTGTATTTTTTCATTTAGCTTTATATATATATATCACAGAAAAATCCCAATGTCAGTTTTTTACGATATCGAGCAACACTCCTTATCATATGTTACTTTATTTAAATCACCAATTATGCTCCGTTTCTATATTCATCAGTATGATGAATACAAAATTGGACAGAATCACAGAAGTTTTTGCCAACTTTCGACACGATGCATTGAGTAGCACAGCGTTTGTTTACAGCGTTCAGTTCTTGTTTACAGCCAACCTTCATGCTTCTTCAGTATCAGTGTGCGGAATAACAATTACAGCGATGATCCTTTGGCAACAACACCCAAATGCCTCGGGAGCAATTTTACAGCAGATTATGACAAGAGCGACATGATTGACTCTGTGTGCGGCCTCGGCGAAGAAGATTGGTGTGTTCAATCATAGGATGTGACACCGCATGAGAGTGGTAACGGTCAGTGAGCAGTCTCCCTCGATATGCATATCAACAGGTTAAAGGAGTCGTTCTTCCAGTAGGATCGGTGTATGGACACGGGGTCTCTGTTCTGAAAGGCCTCATTTGTAAAACAAGAACTCCTTGTTGCCTGTTGTTCTCTGTCTGTGCTTCAGGTCTTTGCCAATACTAATGAATTTTACACTTTGTTGGATATGCTTTCTTTGCTGTTCCATGCAGCATAGGTTCCCATTCTGTTCTGTATGGGGGGGAAGTCAATAATCAGACTTTTGAAACTTCCTTCAATCCCTTACGGTGAACATGAAGTCTCTGTTGCTTCATGTCAAAGTCATGTTATGGTTGCATGGTTGTGAATTTGAAAATGATATAGTAAGGTTTACAATGTTTAACACAGAAGGCAGGTAGGGGTGTCTGCAAGTAAAGAAACTGCAAATGGACTAACAATGATTTAGCAATTAGTTGATTTAATCGACAGATATTTATAATTTCTACTAGGAATCATACAAAAGCACCATTATAAATCTAGTTTTTTTATAAAGGTTTGACATTCAACATGAAAAAGCACCAAATAAAGTATTTATGACTTATCGAACTAGAGGGACTAACCGTAATTGTATGGATTCTTGAAGTCCAAAGAAATTCTTGGTTTTCGTTGGTTAGTTAATGTTTTGGGACATGCATTTTTTACATGACCCTTTTTCACCACCTTTTCCTTAGTAGAATCACAAACTGTCAATCATTGGAATAGCTTGAAACCAATCCCTACTGTGCACCTGCTTCCTCTTACATGAGTTTGTAAAGAATGCAATCAAAATGTTATTTTGTGGCATCACTTGTGGTTTAAAACTCCACAGGGTACCTTTTAGATAAATGCAGTAAGAAGTCCTAATGAACGATGTGATTGGTTACACTTGCATTGTTGATCTCCAGCAAGTGTCAAGAGTCTACTAACAAATGTCTAACCCTTCTGGAAAGAAAATGGCTCTCTAGAACGGAAGGGATTTAACCAAACATTGGAATACATCCTATATTACAACACACATATTAATGGCACTTTAAGATAGTCCACTAAATGTCGTTTAATATGTTTTTTTCCCCAGTTTCCTGCGGCTCCTGCTCAACGGTACGTACGACTACATTCGTCACAAGATCCTGTACGTGTTCCTCGATCACTTCCCAGAGGGCGGTCGGCAGGACGGCTGGATCGCGGACGACTACCTGCGAACCTACCTGACCCACAACGGCCTGTCCAGGGTGTCGGGTTTAAGATCGGACGACGTCTTCGTCATCAACGACGCAGATGAGATCCCAGCACGAGAGGGCCTCCTCTTCCTCAAGCTGTTCGACGGCTGGACGGAGCCTTTCGCCATCCATATGCGCAAGGTAACAACTCAGTGTTTTATGGGGTTAGATTTGTCTCAATAATATTTGTGTGAACATAAAAATGATTTGTGTGTAAATGTGTGGTTTGTAAATTGTAAGAAGATTTGCAAACTCCCCCAAAAATATTTGCAAATGTAAAACAGATCTGCAAATACGCAAAATATTTTCACAAATAAAATAAAAGCTCTGTGAATACTATAATTAGTTTACAAATAAACAAAAGGAATGTGTGAATCTCTCTCTAACATTGACAACTTTCGATCAGGCACACCCATTTTGTATTTGTCGACCAAAAATGCGTTTGTGGATCTCAAATCTCTGCTTGTGGATCGTCTTTTTACACACACAGAGTTTTGAGACAAACTTTCCTCCGGTCTCGACTACAATCTAATACTTATTGAGAGAAATCTAACCCCGCAGTGTTTGTTTTTCACCAGGAGGGCAAAGAATATGGGGTCTCCAGGAAATTAGGTTGTAGAGTTGGAACGATATGGATGTGTCCCGGTTAGAGTTAAGATGGATTATTCAAGCTGTGTGAACACTGTGGTCTGTAACAGTAAAACATACAAAGGAACCTATATTAAGATTACAAACAATTACAGTACAATTGACTTTACACAATCAAGTGAAATACCAAAACATTTAGGACGAAACATAATAAAACCCACAACACAGATGTTGAAAAAAAGAAAACCTAGTGTGGTACTCATGTGTGAGCGCATATATTATTATATTTAGGCCAATAGTTATAACACTGGACCATTCCTCTTTCATGTACGGTGCAATTGGGGACCAGTTCCTAACAAACTCGTCCAGAGTTCCTTTAACACGTGTGATAACATGACCAATGGCAAAATGGACATCAGTTTTTCAAACCATAATAAGATATTGGGCGGATCTTCAATCAACCAATTCCAAGAATGTGCCTGTCTTCGTTCATAATTTGATAAGTTGGATTTAGGTTGAAAGGTCTCCTATCATGCAAAATGCACTTTTTGACGTCTTTTATACATAAATATGTGTCCCCGGTGTGTCAGGAGACTCACAAAGTGCCAGAAAGCAAAACCTTCTCTCTTTTCCTCCATACCCACATCTCTAAAAACGACAGAATGGGTGATCTGTTTGGTATTTTGAGCAAAACACTTCATAGACATGTTTGTTATATATCTGAGACCTATAATATATGCCTAAAATTAGTATACTATGAGACCTTTAATATCTATTTATGTGTCTCTGTTTATAATTCCTGGTTCTTCTCCTCCCACTTCCAGTCGCTGTATGGATTTTTCTGGAAGCAGTTTGGCTCTCTGGAGGTGGTGTCCGGCTGCACGGTGGGGATGCTCCGAGACGTCTACGATGGCGACGGTATCAAGCTCCGCCGCCGCGAGTACTACACCATGCCGGGTTTCCGCAAGTACGAGAACGACACGGGCCACATCCTGGTGCAGTGGTCGGTGGGAAGCCCTTCCACTTCGCCGGCTGGCACTGCTCCTGGTGCTTCAGGCCCGAGGGCATCTTCTTCAAGCTGGTGTCGGCTCAGAACGGAGACTTCCCGCGGTGGGGGGACTACGAGGACAAACGTGACCTCAACTACATCCGGGATCTGATCCGGACGGGGGGCTGGTTCGACGGCTCCCTTCAGGAATACCCCCCTGTGGACGCCAAAGAGCACATGTACGCCCCAAAGTATATGCTGGAGCACTATGAACGGTACCGCTACCTCCTGGAGAACCCTTACAGAAAAGCGTCCGAGGGCTAGGAGTTCTGCAAGGATAGAATATGTGACGTAACTTGTAGGACCCGAATGAGGCCTCGGCACTGAGTTTTGGGGGGCGAAACGGTACTGAAGGACTACATCTCTCATTGGAGGGATACTACATGAATCACCAGGCAGCACTGATGTTGCAATCTCTTAAAAATATTATTTTGGGGTGAAAAAAGGGATCACTGAACCGCATCGTCCTTGGATTTACAGAGAGGTCTCTGAGAGGATACAACCACTGGATAAACAACATCATAGATTTCCTCATCCCTCCCTTTTTTGGGGGAGGAGCCAAGCTGTCTCTCTTTCTGTCACCCTGTCCTCTCTTTCTTCCCCCGAGCTGATTGGTCGTTTGGAAGTAAAGAGAGGTATATTACAGAGCCGAGTGGAGAAACTTGGAATTGGGGAATTGTTTTTTTTCTGTCTGTGTTTACTAAAGTTTACTGATTTACTGAGCTGATGTTCCCATTTCTTTCTCCCACTTCAGACGTCTTCCTGTCATATTTGGTGACCTCCTTCTAGAAACAGACATGTTTTACGTTATTCTTTGGTCTCAGTAGATAAGTATAAATCCCATCACACCCCGCTGGAGAACCCACTGCCAAACGAAAGGAATGAATCGATGGAAATGTCTCAATGTCCACATGCACCTTGTGTGTTTGAAAGTGTGTGTGTGTGTGTGTGGTCTATCTTTGTGTCATACTGCGTGGTATACCGCCTGTGAATGAGGGGGGGAGATGGGGAGGCAGCGAGATGGGGAAACAGGAGGCGGGAAAGCAAGTAATGAGCGGCGATGAAAGGGAAAGAAAAGGAGGCTCTCTCTCGACGCTTTCCCACAGTATCTGCTGACGCACCAGTGTGGCAGGGATGAGTGATCTGAATGTGTGTGTGTGTACGCTCTGAATAAATCATACCCCGTCGATGGCATATGAGACGGATGAAACTCGCCGTCATTGTTTGTCCGATGAGAGGAATCGAGAAGGACAAGATGACCCTTCAGCTTCGTCTTTCTGCGACTGCGATGACTTAGTTCCCTTGGAAACTAAAGCGGAGTGTGTGAGACGGGCTGGGTGTTTAGAGATAAGTGGGTGGGTGCTCTTCGGGCGGCGTTCAAACGAGGTCAATGCCGACCGAGAATCCCCTTAGTTTAATATTCCTCTCTCTGCTCGACGCCCACTCTCTGAAACAGACACTTCCTTTCTGTTTTCGTGCTGCTAAGTGTCCTCTTTCTTCTTCCTCTAGTGTTGGTTTCCTCCTAATCCCATAACAAGGCCCCTTTTCTCTCTTCAATTCAGTTATTACATTACATGTCATTAAGCGGACACTTTTATCCCAAGCTACTTACTTGCACTTCAATACTGTAGACTCCCGGTGCTATTTTAGACTCTTTGACCTGCTGTATATCGAACCACTGACCCTCCGATAGGTAGACACACATTTACCCCCTGCGCCACAGCCAATCTCTCTCTCTACATTTGTGACCCGGCCATTGAAATCAGGCAGATGTCGCTCCGGCGCATTTGCGAGATAGTTGTGGATTTATGTCTAAAAGTTATGTTTTGGTCCTTATTAGGGTTAGGGTTAGTTACACCTTATGTCTCCCTGAAGTAATGAGTGACAGACTCCTAGTAACCTGGCAGGGTATGATACAGTCGGTTTCCATCTGATTATAAATAAAAACAAAGTCTTGGCTCTCAGGATATTCAATTATTATCGCCCAAATTTAGACGATAAATACTGTGTTGACGCTTGTCGACGGTACGATGGCGAGCAACTTAACAGCAGAGGCATTACTACAGGCTGTGTGTGTAAAATACTCACACTCCAACACCAACTTTCTACGCCCAACCTTTCCTCATCGAAGTAAAAACATCCTCGCCCTCAATGCTACTAATGAGTTCGCCTGATCAGAACGATGGATCTGCGTCATCCATCCACTGTCTATTGAGCTTTCTACGGAGAGATAGTCTGCTAAAATGCTTTTTTTTAAAGACAAACAAAAATGAATCAGAATCATAGCTAATCCAGTCGTGGTCCTAAAGAGGGGGGCAGGAGTAATATGCCCCCAAAATATCAGGCTTTGAGCCCCCTCATTGGCAAAAAGTCACCTGCTAACACTGAAGGCTTTTTTCTCAGAATCGTGACAGTCATCTTGTTTTGTGAAACATTTTGCTGTATATTTGGAGAACACCAAAAGGATATAATCTAAGAAGCTCCTCGATCTAACAGTGTATATAACTCAGCAGGTTGCTTATCCGCCTCTATGTCAACTCTTTCCCTCCAGACGTGTATCTCTTCCCTCTTAATCCTCAGAAGAATTTCAATAATAAGGATATATTTACATTCTTCCAGCCCTCATTTCTATCCCGTGTCTCGACGGGACAGGAAGTAACCCTAGCAGTGCCACAGATCTCTATCATCTGAACGTTTAGCCTCTCTCTCTCTCCCTGCTGCAGACGTCTGTCCATGTGGCTGGCCGCCTGAATCCCCGCCCCACATTGTTTGGCAGAAGTTTATGAATAATTTTGGCGAGCATACTTCTCTTTGTGGGTGTTTAGTGTGGGCTGGATGTACTTGTCAAGGGCGAGGGGAAAGCTAAAGAGTCAGAAGAGTATGAAACAAACTGATTTGTCTTTTAAATGCAGATTGAATGTGTCCACCATCTGCTTCTCCACCTCACGTCTGCGCTTTGGTGTTATTGTTTACCGCGGCTTCAGGCGTTTCAAAGCGAACAGTGCCTCTAGAGGAAAAAAAGTTTGGAGTAAGGGAACTTTTCTGGAAGGCGAGGATAGGATTTAATCTATTTAGACGTTAGAAGCTTTAGTTTTACTTGAAAGACAAGACCCTTAACATTGAACAGAGCAGCTTTTACCTGTTCCTCTTTACTTTAAGTGTCCTTGAGCAAGAACCACATCCTCCTTACTCATCCAGTCCTTCTGCACAACCTTAACATGAAACCAAAATGCATGATAAGTCGTCCTATGCGAAACAGGTTAACAAGCCGAGATTTTTGCAAACTAGATTAAAGATTTGAAGATGCTGTCAAAGAAAATCTGGAGACCAAGAATCCCCCGACAACGCCACACACAATATACTCAAAACTTAAAAGAAATAAGCTTCAACGTTAGTTTATTTGTATAGCACATTTTAAGACACAGAGGCAATTCAAAGTGCCTCACATTTAACACAAGATAATTCAAACAAAACAAACACACAAGGAGGTACAACAGTGCAAGTGTGAGCATATCTGCGTATCGCTTGGTTTCCACGCTGTCTCCCGTGGATGGGAGCTCATTTTGGAAAGCAGATTACCCAGCAGGCAGCAGCTGTTCGGGCTTTGTGTTGTTGGTGTCGAGAGCCAAACTCATCCAAACCCACAGGGGCTGCGGAGATACCAGCTTTAAATAGGATTTGACACCAAAAGACAGAGGAGGCGACAACAACGCAACGCAAACAATGGAGGTTTCTTGTGTTTATAAATTAGATGTATTTGTGTGACTTTCAAAAAGGTATTGATTGATGGAACAAAACCATAGAAGGATGATGCATTTGAAGAAGGAGAAGTGACCTTTTGGCAATGTGGATCATTTCAGGGATGTCAAATCATGAATTCAGGCAGTTGTGAACAATCGTAGATGAACCCTAACCTCTTTGGGGTGATGTTGTGGCCATGCTTTGGAATTTGAAAGAAAAGTAGCTTGAAATACATCCAATAAAAAAGTAGGAGCCTTTTTTTCCGCAAAAACATCATTCATAGAGTCAGGTCTCAGTTGCATGAAACTGACCAAAGTATTTAATCAAACAAACAAAACCTCTCTCTGACTTCAGGCCTCCCCGTGTGCAGACCTTGATCTTTGTAACATGTTGCTACGTGTTTAAAAAGGTTTATGCTTAAGCGTTATCTCAGAAATGTTTAATCCCACAAAGGCCAGGGAGTGTTAGCAGAGAGGTATGTAATACGAGTTGCCTCCCACCTCTCTGCTGCAGGGTGTGTGAGTTTGCATATCTTTATGTGCATTTTCCTAATAGTTTGCGTATTACACAGTCATGGTGACTCAGGCCAGATAAGGCTGTCTGGCCCGCTGAAAGATGTTACTTCACTCGGCCTGTTGCCACATTATCATCATGGCAACGATCCCATTGGTCGACTTCTGAGATGCCAAACAGCCGGAGGTCATCAGACAGCCGGCCGGAGGGTGAAATGTGAGAAAGAGCAGAGGGAGGATGAGGGAGGGAAATCACAAAAACAGATTTTCGCTAAATTGTACAACTCACAACTTGAGTTTAGTTAAAAAGAAAAGGCGAAACGTAGGGAAATATTCATGCAATGTGCAAAGCTGTAACTAGCACGCACCTACATGTAGCTGACTTATCGCAGCAAGATTGCGAAATGAACAAGGAGCAGGGAAAATAAACGGCAAACATATTATTTCAAATGTCGAGCCAGGAATAAAACATCGATGAAAGAGTTTTGGCCTTAAACCAGATCAAGAAGTGGCAAAAGTTAGGATTGACGAACGGACAGTTATATCCAAAAAGAGGTCTTTTGGAAATAATCCATCCACCGCTGTCCTTGTCTTATTGGAGGAATACGGTTTTTTTTAGGGTTAATGAACGCTGACTCCAATCCAGAAAAATACCTTTTATTAGATGTTATCCGTCCATCGCCGTTCTTGTCCTATTGTTTGAAAAGTGGTTATAACATGGGGAGAGGAGGGAGGTAACAATCCGGACCTTTGGTTGCTCACTAGGATAAGGTCAAGTAATGTTGGCGTTGAATGAGAACAACTAAACCCCAGATGAGTTCAGTTCAAACTAAAAACTGTTCAATGACGATTGGAGCGATGATTGCACCTTGTTATGGATCCAAAGGCCTGACAATGTCTTGCTCAAGGACACTTCAGTAGATGGTAACCTCAGCAGACGTTACAGGCGGTCTGACTGATGGCCTGGTGCCTGCTTTGGCTTATTGATCGGACAGAGAATCGATAAAGCGATGACACATGGGAAAGGAAATATCTGCAGCCTCTAAACACACCCTCTGCAGACCGGTCTGAGCTGTGTTGCTAGGAAACAGATCTGGGATGTCTTTATTACCGGTTATTGATATTACCAATAACCTGCAAGGTCAGTGTTTGAAACTGAAGATGTAGATGTTGTCTAAAGAGATGCATCTAGAGAACTGAGGCAGGATGAACACATTTACTTTTAATTTATTTATCAATTGAGGTTATTTTTGCGATTTCATGTAGAGTTCTAAACGGATGCTCCAATGATTTAGCATTGCACTTCTATACGTTTGAGGTATTTGCAATTTACAGGACAACACAAACACATTATAAAATGACATTTACTTAAAAATAAATAATAGGTATGAAGCACGGATGTCGAAACGTATTTAAAAAGACTTGATCCTACACTCACTAACGTCTTTTTGCTTCACCTTCCCTTCTTGGTAGTTGTTGGCATCTTTTAAACCCCAAACGACAATGTGTTACGCACTTTTTTTAAATTATTCATCTATATTCTTTAAGCCCCTTGAGTAGAACCACATATAGTTAACAGATAAGTATCTTTAAGACCTGAAGATACCGACTATTGTCACAAAAATATCAGTCTTACAGGATTACTGACTACGTTTACATGTACAAAATATTAGGTTTTTAACACCATTCTGACAATATTGCTACTAAACTGTTAACATGGGTAATACAAATGAGTATTCCCCTTTAAATTAAGACATACAAATAATACATTTACACATTTTTCCACATATGGTGGACTTGTTTGACTGCAAACACATCCTCCATTTTTCCTTTATTTTGACCAACTTTGTGGAAAGCTTAAGCGATGATTGCACATATCTGAAAAACCTGTTGATATCTAAGCCTTTTCTGGACGTTTCCCCATTTTCTTGGGCACGCATCTCTACCTACGCCTTGCAAACTGTTTGATAGTTCCTTTGTTTCCAATGCACAGAGCTGAACATGTGTGTCAAAAGGCAGTAGAAACCCAATTTAGATGCATATTGTGAATGTCCTGCATACATGTTCAATGAAGGCTCCTAAGCACTGAATATTATCGGCATATCCCACGTGTCTTAACATAAAAACCCTACAAAATAAGGCGTCGTTCTGAATATCTAAACAGCTTGCATGACCCTCATCAAATGATATGAGTGAGGTCATGTTTGGTATATTAGTGTGCATGTAAACGTAGTCATTAACAGCCTTGAAACCCCCCATTATTGGCCCTACCCTCTTTTCTGCACACACTAACCATGCACACATGTTTGTAGCATTGAGCATGTGTGTTTATCCTGCACAGATGTGTGTCTCCAGGGCTGCCCCCCCCCCCACAATCACCCCCCCCATCTGTTGTTTTGCTTGAAGAGTGGCTGCTTGTCTATGGGCTTAAATGCCTTCACGGCTCTGGCCCCCCTCCAGCGCTGTGGCTCTCCCCGATTGATCTTTTCCAAGAAACATTAGAGAGGGAGGGAGGCCGGAAATCAAGAGGAGGGTGTGGAGAAAAGAGGGTCGTTTTACTTGGAAGTCGTTCCTTTCTTTTTCCCCTCTTTCTGACAAGCGTCTGGAATGTTTTGAGCAAAAAGCACCCAAGTATGCAGCGTTTCTACACTCAAGACCACTTTCCCCTTTAGTTTGCACTTCATCGGCGGAAGGTTCTTGAATATATTTTGAAATAGAAAACCCACAGCAACGGAAAGCTGCTGCTGCTGTTATGGTCTTGGCTTTAAACACATTGTTATTCCCTTTGTGTGGGAAGGGCTTCCAAGAACTGAGCAATCACATTAACTCGAGCAGCTGCAGGGATGTTTCAGCGCTGATTGGAAAAGTACTTGCTAACCACAAGCATTGCCAAAACAAGTGCAAGACGAGCTTTTTTTTTGGGCTGGATATGACTCAATGTTACTTTAGGGGTCGGTTCACCCAAATGCCAAAACACTTCCCTCTCGCTGCAGGATCCAGGATCGCTTTAAGCTGCCCAGACTTTGTTGGAAACATCTTTGAGGTTTCTGTCGCCACCCCTTTAACAATGGAGATTAATTGAATGGGCTTTTTGGTGCTTACAACGTTAAACATAATATATTTAGTGTCTTCAAGATGTTCTCACAAAGTTATAGTCCCTCTGAAAACTGTTGACTACATGTTCTGTGGATTATCCGCCAAAAGGGACATTATTCCTACCTTTTTAGGTTTCATTTTGTTCAAAATCTAACTTCTGAGGTTCGCATATCTCAAGAAATCGAACAAAAGATCTGCAAAGTGCATTTTAACATTGCAGAATGAAAGAGAGAAGTGCTTTTAATCAAATCTGTGTGAGTCTGACAACAAATACAAACATTTTACTGGGGTGGTGGATCTCAAACATGGCCAAAATCAAACAACAACATCTGCATGTCTTGATGCTTCAGGACCTTTGGGTGAACTAACTTTACAGCCTAATAAAATAGTGAAAAACAGAAAGCCACAATATGTTAAATTCTTCCAATTAGACCTAAAACATTCTCTTTTTTTTTATAGCTCCTTTTAATGGGTAAATTAATTGGGCGCGGTCCAGTTTATCCTGTAAAGCAGCATGGGAAATGTATTTGCCATCACGACATTGAAGCAGACTCACATTACGCAGCAGTTAGAGGCAGTGTTGCGTACGAAATCGTGAAAAACATATGTAAGGATGACTGGGGAACTCTTGTAAACATGTCAGGCTTTTTCTGGCGAGATAGGAGTGTGTTTGTCGGTCAGGACACGACAGATTGTTGGCTTCAGGTCAGGTCTACGAGTCCATATGTTGTGACACTGCAGAAATAAATAGACAAGAGTCAGAGCGGCGCTGCAGAGACAGATGGACGCTGAGTTGGAAGAAAAGTCGTCCGTGCAAAGCAACGAGTAGTGAATGCGTTTTGTTTGTGTGTGAAACTACACTATATGGCCAAGAGTATGTGGACACCCCTGGCTGCAGTATTTTGTGCAGTTTCGGAGAGATGTATATGTTGATTAGGCTCTTTGGTTGAAAAAGTAATATCAACTTCAGTCTTTTAGATGCATTTGAATTGCCCCCAGAAGTGTTGCTGGATTCAGTTAATGTATATCAAGTTGTTTTGAAGCCTCTTTAGACCTACTAAATACGTGTAAATGTTGACTGAACAGGAAACCATCAGGGAGAGATTTTGAGGTACTATTTGTTAAGAGTTTAGAGTAATGCTTAAACATTTTGGAAGTTGCTGCTACTTGACATAACCTACATACAATAACCATATATCCATTCAATTCATTCAATGTCAAGGAATTTCAAGAAAACCTTTAAAATGTCGCCTAAATGTCGGCCTATTTTGAACTTTTTCCACCAATGCGTTTTCGCTGTTTTCGCTGTAGGTATAGTCACTTTGAGCAAACCAAAGCAAACTTTATCTAATTCTGCTGTTTCCACACAGCTTTTCTGGTGCAAAACTTAACAAATGATCATGAAAATACGTTAATGAAAACACGTTGAGTTGTAGAGAAGCTGCACTTTTTGCTAAATTGCATTTGGTATCAATTTTGTCAGCTACAGAGCGAATAAGCGCCTTTTCCAAAAAGTCAAACCTTCCCTTTGACACTCAACAGCTTCTGATCTGCTTCATCAGGACTGTGTGGTTGTGGTTTCATCAGATTTGACTGAGAGCGTTGCAAACACCCGCCAACTGTTATCAGAGGATCTTTTTCCCATTTAAAACCAGTGGGAGAGAACACAGAAAAAGATGTGAAATAACTCGACTTTGGCAGGAAATAGTGCATCATTCATAGGAAGACGTTGATCGCGAACACATGTCTTCAAGGACTTACAGAGTACTTTGCGGCAAAGGTTTGGGGAAGGTCTTTTCCTGTTTCAGCCTGACGATGCCCCTGTGGCTAAAGAAAGACCCAGAAAGAAATAGTTTGAAGTGTGTAAGCTTGAGACTGGCCTGCAGAGACCACTGACCGCAACACATGGAGAGAAAATGAGTGAAAGTTAGACGCAATATCTTACATAAAGCCGTTCCAAAGATTGACATGAATGGAGGCTGTATTTCAGGCGTCCACAAACTATTCCTTGTACTGTTTATTCCTTATGTTGTGCGTGCAGTGGTGGAACAAGTATTCTTTATTTGAGTTAAAGTACTAATACTACACTGTAGAAATACTCAATTTCCAGTAAAAGTACTGCAACAAAAATGGCACTTAAGTAAAAGTATTGAAGTACGATTAGGAAAAGGTACTTAAAGTATTAAGAGTAAAAAAACTCAATAAATGATAAAACATTTAAAATTATTTCAGATCTTCTTATTTAAGAAGCCAATTCATTTTCTGTCAACCTTATGGTATAGTTACTTAAATACAATGTTGGATGGTTTAATCCATACTAATCATCACATTTAAAAAATAAAATCTTAAGTATTGTGTGCAAAAATCTGAATTTGATGAGTAACAGGTAAATACATCTGTAAAAATTGGCCTCCAAAATGTACTAGACAGTAGTATAACATGGAAATAATTGGGCAAGGTACCTCAAATGTGTACTTAAGAACAGAACTTGAGTAAATGCACTTAGTTATTCCCCCCCCCCCACTGTGTGTGTGGTCCGCTGTGTAACCCTACCTGCAGTCCTGAGAAACATGGCGTCAATTAGAGGGTCGACCTTAACCTGAGAGAGAGGGAGGAAAAAGGAGAGGGAGAGAGAGAGAGAGAGAGAGAGAGAGAGAGAGAGAGAGAGAGAGAGAGGAGAGAGAGAGAGAGAGAGAGAGAGAGAGAGAGAGAGCCTCCGGAGCGAGTTAAATTCCCCACAATCAGGAACAGGAGATTCCCACATTTATCGTCTCGACCGTTTTATTTTGTTTTGCACTTTTGTGAAGTCAATCTGTTTCTGTACTTTCAGTTTTTTTGGTAGGAACAGAGAGAATTTTTTTTTTAAATCTGGTTCCTCTGTTTTTCTATTTAACGTTCTTTTATTGGGGGGGTAACTTTATCCACTTGGCAGCTTGATATTTAATGTCTTTTTAAGGCGGTGTGTGTGTCAGTGTGTGTGTGTGTGTGTGTGTGTGTGTGTGTGTGTGTGTGTGTGGATGAAGTGTGTGTGAGCTCATAAGCACTGTCCCACTCTACTACTAGAATAGACTCCACCTCACGGATATTTTTTACCTCTTGGTTTCTGTGG
>CM062266.1:38047376-38122761 GCA_031216635.1 Dissostichus eleginoides | reverse complement strand
TTTAATGGTGGGATTGTTAGATGATGTCTAAGAGAATTGAGGTGGGACCAGTTGGATATTCTCTACTATATGTGACTGTCAGTGGCGAGCCGTGACTTTTTATACCTAGCCCTCTGATTGTCTTCTCTACATCACCGTGTGTCCCCGGTGTTCCCCGGTGTGTCCCCGGTGGTGTCAGGAGACTCACAAAGTGTCAGGAAATAAACCCCTCTCTCTTTTCCTCCGTACCCACATCTCTAAAAACGGGGGAACAACGGAGCTGATCCAGATTCTGCGGAATGACGACATTACTAAAATGTGGCGGGCTTTACACCCACGGGTCTATCAGAAACGTTGCTGTGTCAGAATTAGCATGCTAACACTCAGAGCTAACCTGTGCTGGAGAGAGTATGTGTGAAGAAGCAGGAAATAAAAAGGAACTCACCTTGTGGTAAACCTGAGAGAGAAACAGGAGACCTTTAATCCATGTCGCTCAGTATCACACACTGTTCATCAGGCTTTTTGGTTTGTTTTGGTACACTAGCTACAGAAACCTTTAAATCTGTTTGTCATCCTCTGTATTTAATTTTACACGGCCCGATCTGTATCTCCCAGGGCATGAAAGAGGAGTCAGAGGAAGGCTCTCTGCTCGGGACGTTCACCTACGATGAGAACGGAGAATCTACGCAGACGTTCAAACTGCCCGTGAGTTCAGACTGAGGAATATGGATGTTAAAATGACTTGCATTGTGAACAGGCTGGTCATTAGAATAGATTCACTATTGATCTCTAATTGCAGCCTGTTTACAAGACATTGCATGAGTTAAAAATAAACTAAAAGCATTAACAGTAAATACATACATATCAACAGAAGAAAGATGTATATCTATAGAGTATCCATAGAATAACAAATCAGAAAAAAAACGTAATGTCATTTCTGTTTTATTTATCTCTTACATTCCCTTATTCCTCTCCTCCTCCTCTTCTTCCTCTTCCTCTTCTTCCTCCTCCTCCTCCTCTTCCTCCTCCTCCTCCTCCTCCTCCTCTTCCTCCTCCTCTCCCTCCTCCTCCTCCTCCTCCTCTTCCTCCTCCTCCTCCTCCTCTCCCTCCTCCTCTTCTTCCTCTTCCTCTTCTTCCTCCTCCTCCTCCTCCCTCCTCCTCCTCCTCCTCCTCCTCTCCCTCCTCCTCCTCCTCCTCCTCCTCTCCCTCCTCCTCCTCTCAGATCTCCAGTGTTGTCTACAGACTGGTGGAGTTACGTGTTCTCAGTAATTGGGGTCACGTTGACTACACATGTCTTTATCGTTTCCGTGTTCACGGACAGATTTCCTCGTCGTGAGACAACACAGCAGGAAGTACATCTCGGGTGTACCATGTTTTGAAAAACAATAATAAATGAAATATGGAGAGGTGCGTTCAGGACCAAATGCTACTGAGAAGATGTCTAGTGTTGCGTTAGAGAGTGTGTTTTAATGATCACAGAAAAATCATAGGAAGGAATTCAATAAATGAAGAGTGTACATAGTGCTTCTAAAAACCAAAATCTACCTGCTGAAACCATGTAGGAGCTATCGTTCTGGAAACATTATGCTTGTGAGAGTGCCACAGAATCATTTTATAACGTTTGTTTTTATATTAATTATTACTATGTATCGCTATAGAGAGGTGCAGGGATGTCGTATTCCCATGTTGGTCCCTGAAGGCAGCATCTCCTGGTCCAATGGATTCCTCCATGTGATTTTGGATTATTGCAGAAAATAATCTCTGTGTCAAACAAACGTTTATGATACTTACACGTTTTGTTTATGTAAATTGCTAATGCTAAAGGCGGCTAACGTTGAGCTATAAAGGAACTACAGCACGGTCACATGACTTCACGTCTCCACCGCTAAGCTAAAGGCGGCTAACGTTGAGCTATAAAGGAACAACAGCACGGTCACATGACTTCACGTCTCCACCGCTAAGCTAAAGGCGGCTAACGTTGAGCTATAAAGGAACAACAGCACGGTCACATGACTTCATGTCTCCACCGCTAAGCTAAAGGCGGCTAATGTTGGGCTATAAAGGAACTACAGCACGGTCACATGACTTCACGTCTCCACCGCTAAGCTAAAGGCGGCTAACGTTGAGCTATAAAGGAACAACAGCACGGTCACATGACTTCACGTCTCCACCGCTAAGCTAAAGGCGCTAACGTTGAGCTATAAAGGAACAACAGCACGGTCACATGACTTCACGTCTCCACCGCTAAGCTAAAGGCGGCTAACGTTGAGCTATAAAGGAACAACAGCACGGTCACATGACTTCACGTCTCCACCGCTAAGCTAAAGGTGGCTAATGTTGGGCTATAAAGGAACTACAGCACGGTCACATGACTTCACGTCACCACCGCTAAGCTAAAGGTGGCTAATGTTGGGTTATAAAGGAACTACAGCACGGTCACATGACTTCACGTCACCACCGCTAAGCTAAAGGCGGCTAATGGTGGGCGTGATGATGTTTAGTCGTCTCATTTAGTAATTTCTTTATTCACCAGTGGGGAATTTACTGATGTATTTTATGTCGTAGAACAAGACGTTAAAGTCTCTTCAGCTCGTGTTAACCACAGACCTTATTTCAGGATTCCAACCAAAAAGACATTCAGAGAACCATTGACCTCCAGACCAGGGGACAGGAAGTGAGGAAATGCTGACTCACGTTAGGGATAAGGACTCATTCCTGCACCTCTCTATTCCACATTGACTTTTCTTTGTACCAGATGAGTGTTAAACGCCTTGAAGTGTTTTTGAGTAGACTTTGGTTCTAGCTGGCACCTTAAGGCTTACTGACATCTTAATGAAACCCATTGTTGGGGCCCTAAATTAATCACAAGGCTTAACATCTTACCAAAATAAAGGTATTTTTTTGTTGCAAATATGACAGCGTGCAGGAGGTGTCTGCACCTGTCTCACAATATAAATATGCAACGTGAGTTTCCTGTTATATGTTCTGACCGACACCGTCAGTGAAATGTTTTATCACTGTTGTTTGATTTAAATCCCCCAAAAAAGATAAAATATGCAGTTTTTTTCATAATTGTCTTTGGTTTTCTCTTTGAGCAAGTTTTTATTTCATACCGGTACTTGAATACTTGAAGAACCTCTTTTTATAACCTCTTTAAAAGACATAATTCAGAATATTGACTTCACGCCACGGACAGACTGTTTACATCAGTGTTGTTTATTAATCTTGTGTTTTATTTCAATGTGTGTACAGAACATTTACACGGCAGGCGAGGAGAGATCATATTTAGTTATTATGAAGTGCATTCAGGTCAAAGTCATTATTTAAATACAGTCTTAAAGGAACTTTGATCATGACGAATCACAGATCACAAATTTTATTATACATTTATATATGTTGATACCATTTGTGCAGGTTCCATGAGTTTCTAATCTAAGTGCTGTTAAGGCTAGCAAGGAATCAAGGAACCAAGGAATCAAGGAACCAAGGAGCAGAGTATATGTTTCTGTCTAAAGAATATCAGAATCTCACACATGTTACAAGACCCTATGCTCAATAAGACCCCATGCTCAATAAGACCCTATGCCTTAAGAAGACCCTATGCTAAATAAGACCCTATGCTAAATAAGACCCTATGCTCAATAAGACCCTATGCTCAATAAGACCCCATGCTCAATAAGACCCTATGCCTTAAGAAGACCCTATGCTAAATAAGACCCTATGCTAAATAAGACCCTATGCTCAATAAGACCCTATGCTCAATAAGACCCTATGCTCAATAAGACCCTATGCTAAAGAAGACCCTATGCTCAATAAGACCCTATGCTAAAGAAGACCCTATGCTCAATAAGACCCTATGCTAAATAAGACCCTATGCTCAATAAGACCCTATGCTCAATAAGACCCTATGCTAAAGAAGACCCTATGCTCAATAAGACCCTATGCTAAGAAGACCCTATGCCAATAAGACCCTATGCTAAATAAGACCCTATGCTCAATAAGACCCTATGCTAAAGAAGACCCTATGCTAAAGAAGACCCTATGCTCAATAAGACCCTATGCTAAAGAAGACCCTATGCTCAATAAGACCCTATGCTCAATAAGACCCTATGCCTTAAAAGACCCTATGCTCAAGACCCTATGCTCAATAAGACCCTATGCTAAATAAGACCCTATGCTCAATAAGACCCTATGCTCAATAAGACCCTATGCTAAAAGACCCTATGCTCAATAAGACCCTATGCTCAATAAGACCCTATGCTTAAGAAGACCCTATGCTCAATAAGACCCTATGCTAAAAAGACCCTATGCTCAATAAGACCCTATGCTAAAGAAGACCCTATGCTCAATAAGACCCTATGCTAAATAAGACCCTATCGCTAAGACCCTAATAGACCCTATGCCTTAAGAAGACCCTATGCTCAATAAGACCCTATGCTCAATAAGACCCTATGCTAAAGAAGACCCTATGCTCAATAAGACCCTATGCTAAAGAAGACCCTATGCTCAATAAGACCCTATAATAAATAAGACTGCTAAATAACACGCTGCAAACAGACTCGTGCACATTGATGGTACAAAGGTCTCTTTAGATAAACTAAAGGATGGAACTCACCACCATGGCAACACATGATCATATAATATAGATTCTTTCAACAGCATCATAATAAAGGTTAATACTGAGTTTACCACATAAGTTGTAAAATGCTGAATAAGCACCGAAACGTTCATGATATTATTTCTCGGTTGTTTCCGTGAACGGCCGAATGTTGTGTCACGGTAAATGTCGCGGCTGCAAGGCATTGTGGGGCAGCATCTTCTCCTTTCCTTTCGTTAAGGAAGGTCCAGTGTTTCCTAGGCTAAAGGAGGTTATAAAGGAAGTTTCAAAGCTCCTTTCCTATCATCTAGCAGCGGTTCCCAACCTTTTTCAACTCGGGGCCCACTTAAGAATCTCAAAAGTGTTCACGGCCCACATTCAACCATAAACAATACGGAGGCTAAATAAAGTTCTGATCAGAACATGTGACACGTTGTTAATCCAGTAGAACAGACCGCTGTCAATAGGCGCTTTCACACCAAGTACTTTTCCCAGGAATAGTTCCCGGAACTTTTATTTCCTGGAACTATCTAGTAAATCGCGTTCACACCGGAATAGGTCCCTGAGGGAGTCGCTGACGTCACTTCTTCTTCTTTGGGTTTACTGGCAGGCCGCAAACAACTTCACGGCGTATACTGCCACCCGAAGTCCCGGAAGTCCCCGGAGTTGTGGACTGGCTTCAGTAGAAGCTGCTGGGACTCCCAGCAGCTTCTACTGAAGCCTTCCGAGTAAATCGCCAGAACGCCGACACCTCCTCATCTCCACCGCTCCCATGTTTTCTTTTGTGTTGCCATAAGTTAGTCTCTCTCCGTTGGTGCACGGGGCTAATGCTAATGCTAATGCCAGCAAATAAAATGGCGGCTTCACAAAAACTTTTCTGAGTTTTACGGGGCGTGGTTTGCAAATGGCCCAGCCAATCAGAAATTGGAACCTTTCACCCCTTTTTAGTCCCTGCTCTCTAGCAGGGACTAAAAAGGGGTGAAAAGGTTCGCAAAAAAAAGTTATAGTTCCAGATCTTTTTGGTGTGAACGCAAGATCCCAGGAACTATCGGAACTATTCCTGGGAAAAATACTCCGGTGTGAAAGCACCTAAGGACTGTAATGACCGTTGCTAAGGAGGATCAAGAAAGAGAAAGGAAAGGAGGTTAAAAAAAAAAAAATCTTAATAATGAAAATGTTTCCACACAAATCATAATGTTTTGCAAATTTGGCGGCCCACTTGCAATGCCTTCACCGCCCACTCGGGGGCCGCGGCCCACAGGTTGGGAACCACTGATCTGTCCTAACGGCTCTTATCATGGCTGCCACTGAGGGACTTCCGGGTCATTTCCCTCCGTTAGGAAGGTTCCTAAACTGACTATTCGACCGCAGCCCTGATGCAGTGCTGATGTCCTGATGCTTTGATGTAAAGGCGGATAATGAGAAGCTTTATCTCCATATTTAATTATTCTTTGGACAACAATTGGATTTCTGCTGATATCAAAAAGTGTGCTATGATATTATTTACATTTATACCAACTCAAAAAATACATTTAAATTATAATCTGATATTGTAAATACTGGGTTCTTCCAATGTCTATATTTTGGTTCAAATATTTAGTTTTATCTTCACTTATTTAATTCAAAAAGAGATTTCAATGTCCGTTTAAGTCATATTTAAAAGCTGTTGAACGGCCTCTCTGTGCTCTGTCCTGAAAACATTACATTTATGATTCTTTCCTAGGTTTATTTTTGTAAATGTGTTTACTTTTCTGAAATATAAAAGCCAAACTTAAAGAGTAAATTCAGACGTTTATTGCCGTTGCTGCCGACTGTGTATTTGAACTGTGTCAAAATTAAAGAGTGTTTGAGTAAAACTGATGTTTGTCTGAATGATTTAATGAAATATTGTGATGTAATTTTTTTCTGTTGCATTTAGTTTGACATAAGGTCTTTTTTTTTTAAGGGCTCTAGATTTTATGGAGAAAACATTTATGTTCAAGAACATTTTCAAAGTAATAACAACCACATTTGTAAACAATAAAAGTCCAGCTTCCGGGTTCAGTGGTAGACTTTCTACTACAGTTAGCTCTTCAGAACCAACATTAATTTAAAATTTGGAAGCCCTGTGCCCTGAGACCAGTTTCACCGCAAGTACGGAATACGGTTCAGAACTCTTGACTTTTTCAGAACTGTGATTTCAGGTGTTTTTTCCGAATTTTGACTTTTCTTCAGGATTCGGAATTTGTTTCTCAAACTTTTTCCATAAATTTGACTTTTTTTCATAATTCAGATTTTTCATAATATTTACTTTTCTCAACATTTTTACTTTTTATAGAAATCTGACTTTTTTCATAATTCTGACATTTTTCATAATTTTTTCTTTTTTTCCGAAATATTACTTTTTCTTAGAAATATGACTTTTCCTCGAATTCTGAGTAGAAACAGATTGTAATCTCCCCTATGTGAACGGGTAGAGAAAATAAGCATTTTTCTGTCACAAGCTTCACCGCAACCCTTTACTTTTTCAGAACTGTGATTTTTTTCATTTCAGGTTTTTTTCTCCGAATTTTGATTTTTCTTCAGGATTCGGAATTTTTTTCGAAACATTTTCACTTTTTACTAGAAATCTGACTTTTTTCATAAAATGGAATTTTTTTTCAGAAATCCGACTTTTTCTTAGAATTCTGACTTTTTTCATAATTTTTACTTTTTTCAGAATGACTCTTTCTTAGAAAGATGTGGATTCCTAGAATTCTGACCTTTTTTCATAATTTTGTCTTTTTCTTAGAATTCGGACTTTTTTCATAATTTTGACTTTCTCCTAAAATCCTGACCTTTTTTTCAGAAATCCGAGCTCTTCTCTCTGATTTCTCCGCTCTAACTTGTTGTAGTTTTCGTCACAGCCGCCGGCCCGCGGTTGCATCTCATCTTCGGCAGCTGTTTGGTGGAAAAATATTTGTTTCATAATTTTGAACTTTTTTTCAGAAATACGACTTTTTTTTATAATTTTGACTTTTTAAAACTTGTTTTTTTCAGAAATCTAACCTTTTTTCAGAAATGCAACTTTTTCTTAGAAAGATGACAATTCCTAGAATTCTGACCTTTTGATCAGAAATCCGACATTTTCTTACTTTTTTCATAATTTTGACATTTTCTTAGAATTCTGACTTTTAATAATTTAGACTTTTCTTTCAGAAATTAGACTTTTTCCTAGAATTCTGACTTTTTATCAGAAATCCGAGCTCTTCTCTCTGATTTCTCCTCTCTAACTTGTTGCTATAGTTTTCGTCTCAGCCTTTTCGTTGCATCTCATCTTCGGCAGCTGTTTGGTGCGTACGAGATACGACAGCGGTTGAATGAAGCTGCTCATGGACAGAATCAAGTAGGTGAAGCTGGTGAGGATGGAGTAGGGCAGTAAAAGTTTGGGAAACAACACCTTGATCAGGGACTCTGCGAGCGACGGCAGGTAGTGGAAGTCCACCATCACTAACGCCGTGAACACCATCTTGAACACTCTCTTCCTTCATCCTTCCCTCCAGGACCCGGCCGCCGCAGAGACTTCAGGATCAGGATGTTGCAGGTGGAGATGGTCAGCATGGCCACCATCAGGATCCCCAGATTCAACGCCATCTTGTAAAGCATTAATTTCGCCAGACCGCAGGCCGTGAACGCTAAGACGCTAACCAGCAGGCACAAGGACAGGCGGAGCTTAGGTTCTTTGAGATGGAGGAAGATCAACGGGTGACAGATGGCCATGAATGCGTCCAAAGAAAGAGCGCAGAGCAGCATCGGACCCCCCGCCTGATTCAAGCCCCAGGACAGGAAGTTAGAGTTCGCCTTTGTGTTATTGAACATGAAGTAGATGTACTCGATGACGACCATGAAGCAGAACATCATGTCGAACACGGCCAGGTTGAGGACGAAGATCTCAGAGGTGGAGCAGATGTTGGGTTTGCCCAGCAGGAGGCGAAGAACCACAGCGTTGGCCGGGATCCCAAGAGGAGGAACCAGGACTATGGTAGGCAGGAAGTCCCAAACCAGATCAGGGACGGGAGCGGTTTCGTTTCGTCCGTCCATCTCAGGGTGAGTTCAGGTTCTTTGATATCTGGGGAAAGAGAAGATGATTTTACAATGTGCCAGTCTAGGGCCTTGTTTCCCTTTCTGAAGGTTCAGAGTCCCTGATCAAGGTTCTTTGATATCTGTGGAAAGAGAAGAGACTTTTACAATCGATGGGAGAGGTTACGTTAAATCTGACCATCTCAGGGTCCAGTCTAGGTTCTTTGATATCTGTGGAAAGAGAAGATGCTTTTACAATGTGCCAGTTATTTGGTTTATTCAATCCTTCTGCTTTAGGATGGTTAAAAGAACCGGCCTTGGCTTTATGGTACTTAGTCAAGCTGAATATTCTTAAAAATAGTAACTCATAATAAAAGACAAGGCTGCACTTCTATTTGGACTCAAGTGTCTCTCTTTATGTTCATGTCCACGTAGCGCCTTTTTCCCTTTATGAAGTTGCCTGCTCTCACACTTGGTCTGAATCGACTTGTCACTCTTTAGTTTGACAATGAGGGAGGAGGACGATTAAAGTACATTAATCACCGGCAGGACTACAGTTATTCCGCTCCAATAAACGGGCTTTTCTGGGTTTTTTGATGTGATCGTTTCTGTCTTAAAGACACAGTCAAAAACAAGCTTTTTAAAAAATTATTTTTATGTTTAAGTCATCTATTCAATATCATACATGAACATCATACATTCCACATACAGCTAGGTCCAGGAACAGACATACAAAGCAACAAAACATTAGATAAAGTGAATAAAGAAAAACTATGTGACGTCAGCGTTACGTCACCGGCACTTTTCTGATAACTCCTGCTCTGAAAAAGGCGCTTTGTTTCAGATCTACAACTTAATATTTATAAATATCTTCACCTAGGAGGAGAGGTTTTTGACTCAGTTTGAAAGTCTGTCAGCAGGATTACAGAAAATCGAATGGCCTTATTTTTTGGGAAATGTAGTGGAAGGTTGTAGGATGGGCCATGACAACACACACAAGTGAATTGAAGTGAATCTGAAGGGAAACACATGCTTTCAATCAGCTAGCGTTGCCAAATAGGGCATTTGTGCTGCATTTAAGTGGTGTTGGAATAATCGGAAAAATTAGTTCCTGACTGCGAAACATTTTGACTCAGAAAGTCTTTGAACATTTTGACATTTCATGGCTATGTTTTCTTTGTTGTCGCGCAATTCCTGGAAACATTTAAAGCAATAAAATTGGACTTCAACGCGTCCTCTTTGTTACGTCCATTTTACCAAAGCCTGAAGATAATTATCCCGCCATGCATTTTACCCAGAGCTGAAAACTGGATTGCTGTTTTTACTGACATTTGATATGAAAAACGCTTTTTTTTCCAGTCAAATGCAAACATTTCTGTCACGAAAAACGGTATTTAATCACTTAACGCCTGAAAATACTTTGGCTTTGGTCAGGATTACAGATCTCTCTTTGCATCACAAACATTAATCTTCACTTTGCATGTATCACGTTTATTATTACAGGTGTCTGTCTAGCTTGTAAACATCATAAAAATCCAATTAAGTGGCGGGCTTCACATCTTTATAGTTATATACGTTTTGTTTTAATAGTCATAGGAATCTTCCTGCTGTTCAGCATGTGGGGAAGACCACATCTTTTTATTGAAAATGCATATTTGTTTCTGAGGCGTCCAGCTTTGGTTACACAATCTCATCATCAAAATAAACTTCAGGGAGAGATTTTACCCGACCGCTTCAGGATGTACCTTTTTATACATATCGAGCCCAGCTATCTGTCGCCCTGCCCTCTATATATATATTTTTGTATTGTATTGTTATAATACATATTATATCAAATGTATACATACTATTAACTCACAACACACTACTTTTTCCAGTACATTTGTACCTTAAGTCCGAGTCATTGAGGCTCGTTTACACAACATTTTACAAGACATTTTTTTTTCTCACAGGTTTTAAAGTTTTATCAAGATGTACACAGAGGTGGGAGGAGTACACAGATCGGGTACTTGAGTAAAAGTAGAAGTACGCAGATCTTCTACTTGAGTAAAAGTAGAAGTACTCAGATATTGTACTTGGTTAAAAGTAGAAGTACTCAGATCTTCTACTTGAGTAAAAGTAGAAGTACTCAGATCTTGAACTTGAGTAAAAGTAGAAGTACTCAGATCTTGAACTTGAGTAAAAGTAGAAGTACTCAGATCTTGTACTTGAGTAAAAGTAGAAGTACCAGAGTGTAGGAATACTCTGTTACAGTAAAAGTCCTGCATTCAAAATGTTCCTCAAGTAAAAGTAGAAAAGTATTATCATCAGAATATAGTGAAAGTAGCGACAGTAAAAGTAGTGATTGTGCAGATTGGTCCATTTCAGAATAATATATATGATATGTTTTATAATGATTGATCATTAAAGTGTTCTCAAAGCTGGTAAAGGTGCAGCTAGTTTGAATGACTTTGTATACTGCAGGGTAGCTTGTGGATTTACTCCAGGTGGAACTAAAGTCTGATTTAACACTTGATTAGATTTCACATCATTCATCCACATCTGTGAAGTAACTAAAGGGATTAAATACATGTAGTGGAGTAAAAGTACACCATTTACCTCTGAACTGTAGTGGAGTAGAAGTACACCATGTACCTCTGAACTGTAGTGGAGTAGAAGTATGAAGTAGAATAACATGGATTATGTTTTTGTAGAAATACATATAAAGGAACTACAGCATGATCACATGACCTCACGTCACCACCGCTAAGCTAAATGCAGCTAATGTTGGGCTATAAAGGAACTACAGCACGGTCACATGACTTCACGTCACCACCGCTAAGCTAAAGGTGGCTAATGTTGGGTTATAAAGGAACTACAGCACGGTCACATGACTTCACGTCATGTGACCTTAGCAATACCAGTGGGGTATTTACTGACATATTTTATGTGGTAGAACAAAACGGTAAAATCTCTTCAGCTCGTGTTAACCACAGACTTTATTTCAGGCTAACAACCAAAAACACATTCAGAAAACCATTGACCTCCAGACTAGGGGACAGGAAGTGAGGAAATGTCAGGGTTTTAGGACTCATTCCTGCACCACTCTACTTCTGTCTGACTCTGAGTGAACAGATACCTAGTCACTGGTAGCAGAAATCCCACAGCTTCTACAGGCTGAGATCCTCCTCCTGACCTGGTTGTGTAATGAAATCGTTATGAAACACAGTATTTCTGTTTGTGGGTGTTAGTCGTGACTTTGCAAGCTTGTATTCCCAACAGAGAGTTTTGTATCGCCACACTGAACGCACATCAGTAACTCCTTGCATTATATTTCTCATTTATGCTCAGCTTGCATCACCTGTTTACTGCACCGTTGCATCAGTGAGACGAATGTGCAGCTGTAGTTCTGCTGCAGACAAATCAAACACAACAGGGATCAGATTTCCCTTCTTAACATCCACTTTAAATGATATAAAATGTAAAAGCATATTCTGGCCAATGTCTTCGGGAAACTTCAGATGTCTTTATATGACATATCCTTAATGCATATGAACTCAAACACTTAAAGACGCTCCAGACAACAACAGGTGTTCTGCACCCTGAAGGCAAACACTTACTCAAAGACTAGACATTATTACAAGGAGGTCATTTAATTTTAATTTAGCCCCTGCAGCTGTAATAACGCCCATTTGTTCGTTTTCAAACCACACAATCCCTGAAGCAACCTTATTTTTTGTTACTGCCCAATCGTTGAGAAGATATAACTATCGTCCTTCAGACTGGACCAATCCAACGCTAGTTTAATTCCCTTTGGACGAGTTTATAAACCCCTGTTCTCGTTGATGTTGGGCTACTTACAGAAACGTTTAGCAGAACAAAAGGACTGCAGGACGCTGTGAACCCTTTCAAGGTAAGATGGGTTATTTATGGAGCATGGGTAGAATAAAAGAAGTCCTCTTAGTCAATATCTCAGTTTGGTGTTAGTCAAATATCTGGTGGTTTTGGTCTTAGTTGACCAAGATTTCTTTAGTTGAAAAGTCTTTTTTAATCCAGATGTTCATGTTAAATATCTCATTACCAAGTAACTAAAGAGCAGGGGCCTCATTCATAAAGCCTTGCGTAGGATTGGCGTGGGAAGGTTGGACAAAGCAAATAAATACGCACCGACACTTTCCGATTCATAAAAGACTGCGTACCGGCACTGGACTTGCGTACGGCACATCCTACGCCTGTTTCCCTTTATAAATCACAATCAACTCGAAATGCGGCACAGCTTTTGCGGGCTTCACGTAACGCCCATATTTGCCTATAAATAGTCAAAGAAACGCCCATTCATTCATTCATTCATTCAGACTGACTGCATGAAGAAGATCGCAGGAAATGACGACAGAACAGCTAAAAAAGACATCTCACACCGTGTCGATTTGGTTATTTTGGGGAGGTGGAGATGAATCATATTGTTTGGTGGATGCAGTTTGAACCAGAGGAGCAGCATGGAGGTCGGATCGTCACCAAAATACATAAATAAGTGGTCCGAAAAAGGTTAATGACAAAAAAAATACACATAGCCTTCCTCAGGCAGTGTGTTTGTACCGGGGACAGGAGACCCCCCCTTGATGAGAAACCGTAAGAAATGATCGGGGAATCCCTCCGGAGTGGAGTCATGACGACTGGATCTGAATGATTGTTTTTGTATTTGGTGGTTTGTGTTCCAGCTGTCGATCAGCAACTATAGATCCATAATCAACCAGTTAAAGGAAATACAACTAACGTGTTGTGTTATATCAGCTGTACAATTGACCACATATGGTGTTCTTAGTTTCCATACCTCCTGGGTTTTACGAGCGACTTCTCAAGTAGGCTATTGGCGAACGGCATAAAACATGATTAAACATGATAGTATAAACCATGCTCGTATCTATACAACCTACAGAAAAGCTACACGGCGTCAGTTTAAAGTAATTCTGTCCTTCTGCTTACCGCATCATTTATGAGAATACATTTCTTAACAAGAGAACATAATCGAGGGGTGATCAATAACATTTCCGTATTTATTTGTTTCTCCAAGTTATGTTTGTGTGCACTGAGGAGTCTCAAACAGGCGTTTGTTAAATCATTTTAAGATTGGCTTTAATCAATTTGTGAAAATGAATTCTTATCTTATTATTCATATCTGATAAATGAGGTAACGTTTTATTGATGGGATTATTTCCACATGTTTCTCTCCATTCTTCCTTCTGCCAACGGAGTTTCTCGTCTCTCCCGTTTTTGTGCGTACGCATGGGTCAGAGTGTGTGTGGTGGACCGCACATTTTCCCGTCAAGTTTGTTTTTTATAAATCGCAAACATTGCGTAGAAACTGGCGTACGCCATCTTTTGAGCGTACGCACCGTTTATAAATGAGGCCCCTGAACTCTGATAAACATGAGATTTAAAAGCTTTTGCACGATTCTTTCTAGAGGAAATCAGTTTTACAACATTGCTTATTCGACAATATCGTGTGAGTGTTAACTTCAGATTTCTTGACTTGCTGTTCCTTCCATTTTCTTGCATTAAAATGAGTTCTGGATCGAAAGCAATGACGTACGTTTAGACGTTAAAATGTAGTAGTCTTTAGGGGTCAAAACGTAGGATTTATATTGTTAACTCGTACCTCATCCTCCCGTTTCTTTCTCAGAGCTAGCTTGTACCTCAGCCACATCGTAGATGCATTAATGCACACAATGTACACAATATCTTGTTTCTTATTACTGCACATATTTAATTACAATTCTATTTCAATGGAAATACTGCTATATTTGACCAGATTTTACCATATTTTTTAATGTTATTATAGTTTTCGTAAAATAGTTCTCTATCTGTGTTTTTTTTGCTTTTCTGTATGCACCATGACATCAAGTCAAATTCCTCGTATGTATCAACCCACTTGGTGATAAACCTGATTCTGATTCTTGAGAGATAGCTAATCCTTAGACAAAGCCATCTATCTTAAGTTATTTTTATATAAGTTTGCATGTCTTGAACTGCAACAGAATGTGTAAGAAAAGCCGTTATTTCAATAAGTTTTAATTAAGTGCAGCAGACGGATCAGTCAATCAAAGGTTTCATTGTCATATGCTCAAAGCTACAGTGTAGAAATGGCAATGACATTCTTCTGACCTGAGCTCCTCCAACGATGCAACATATATAATAAAATACAGAAGCTAAAACATGTTTCCTTTGCATATCTTTAATTGAATAAGTATCCCATCGTCTCCGTGCACCATCAGCACTCCTTCCCGATGATGAACTCCACCACCTCCACCCTCTTCCTGAACTCTTCCTCTCGTGGACCTCCTCCATGGTTCCAGTTCTCCGTTTGCTCCGTGGCTCCGTACGGATTCATCTTCTACTTCGGGGTGAAGGTGTTCAACCTGTTGGTGGGAACGCCCTGCAACGTGCTGGTTCTCTGGCAGATCGCCTCCAGGAAGAACGACGCCTGCACCTCGGACATCTTCATCTTCAACCTGGCCGTCATGGACGCCTTCTTCTGCCTCATGACGCCCATCGAGATGGTGAACCGGCTGCTGCTGGACGACCAGCGCATCTGGTACTTCCAGAGGTTTGCATACGGGATCAAAGACGTGGCGCCGCTGTTTCTGGTGAGTTTCTGGAGATATTACTATAAACCAGAGCAGGGTTAAATCTCTAAGTCCTCAGAAGTATAAGAATGATAAGCGATAAGTACTTTAATGGACCTAAAAATTATTGAAATAACATAAAAAACAGCTTTTCTTCATCTTTTTCCTGCAATAGACACATTCTGGCGCAGCTCAAGACATACATGAAAAGTTATATAATAATAACTTAAGATAGTTTGCATTTAATGCCGAAAAACAAGAAGCAAGAGGCAGCAAGTTTAGTGCTGTATATTGATGTTACACTTCATTAATGCATATATAATATTACATTATCAGAGATAAAGTACACACATGCTTTCCTCAAGTAGAAGTACAGATACTCGTGTTTAAAAATACTCTGGTGAAAGTAGAAGTACTGACTAAACTTCTTTACTCAAGTAAAAGTAAAGAGGCTTTGAAATGTCCTTCAGTAAAAAGTACCCATAACTAGCAGCTGTTTTAAAGAGTACCTGACCTCCCTTTATATTAATAGAACAATAATGTCATTGCTAGCTAATGAATGTTTCCATGCTGAACAACGGCAACATGACAACGTTTTCATTGGTCCCTCTTCTTTAGAGAAGACCAGGAAATGATGGATACACGGATCGTGTTCAAATCAATAGGCACGCAATGACTCTAAATAATAATGATCACGCCACCAAACACACATTCAGACTAAAGGAACCAGCTGTTTGGAACATGGAAGAAGTAGAAAGTAGGTATTTGGTTCAACATGTGAGAAGTAGAAAGTACAGGTATTTGGGTTCAACATGTAAGAAGTAGAAAGTACAGGTATTTGGGTTCAACATGTAAGAAGTAGAAAGTACAGGTATTTGGGTTCAACATGGAAGAAGTAGAAAGTACAGGTATTTGGGTTCAACATGGAAGAAGTAGAAAGTACAGGTATTTGGGTTCAGAATGTGAGAAGTAGAAAGTACAGGTATTTGAGTTCAACATGTAAGAAGTAGAAAGTACAGGTATTTGGGTTCAGAATGTGAGAAGTAGAAAGTACAGGTATTTGAGTTCAACATGTAAGAAGTAGAAAGTACAGGTATTTGGGTTCAAAATGTAAGAAGTAAATACTATACATGTTGTCTCCATGCTGTTGCAGGTGTGTATCTGCATGGACCGCTACATGGCCGTGGTCCATCCCATCCTCTTCACTGGAATCCGGGACAATAAGATCCGTGTTGGGATTTCGGCGGTGGTTTGGGGTCTGATCCTCGCCTACGCCCTCACCAAGAGCATCCTGGGGGTCATGAGCGTGAACGAGCTCTTCAGCGGATTCATCCTCTTCTCCTTCGCCCTCATGGTGTTCTGCAACCTCTCCGTGATCTGGGCTCTGCGGCGCTGCATGGCCGGGAAGGAGGAGATGCACCCGGTGAAGAGGAAGGCCTTCAAGATGGTGCTCATCATCCTTGCCATCATCGTCTCCAACTACCTGCCGCCCGTCGCTCTCATGCCCTTCGTGTCCTACTACAGCTTTGTGGCGTTCAGGTGCCGGATATTCGACACACAGAGATGTTTTTGTTTACATTAATCCACCAATCACCATGGAGATATTCAGTGGTGATTGTTAGGGACGAGCAGTAAGACAACAGGACTCTTTATGTTTCTTTATTTACACAAAATGTATAATAGGGCAAGAATCTTTCAAAACTAGGCAACAGAAAATAACCCTAATGAATATAACAGCAGCTTAACGAGCGTTAACTAAACAAACCGACCTCAGATATTACTGAAGTCAAAGTTGCAGTACTACAGACTAAAGACAATACTACTATATATAGTATAAACACATATATACACATTGTGGAGATATTTATATATATAGATATAGATATAGATATATATATATATATATATCTATATCTATATCTATATCTATATATATATATATATAGCACCAAATTGCAACTAATCTATATCTACTGTCACTTTTCACATTGAACATGTGCTCTTTTATTAAATAAACTAAACGCTTTCATTTTAAGTTGTGAGTTTAGTGTTTTTGACCCAAAGAAACTCTGATGCACTAATCAATGATCCACAGCTCCTCTCTCTGCCCCCCCCCCGTGGCTTTGCCTCCGTTGCTCGCTTCGAAAGTTGAGAAAAGTTCAACTTTTCAAGCGTCGACGGAAGCGCCCGCCAATCAAACCGTGTGCTTGTGTGTCCGGGGCGGGAGATTAATGTGATTGGTTGTTGGTCGCGCGCCAGACACGCCCACCGGCAAGCTTCAACGCACGCTGCCGTGTGGACGTACCGTTACAGAAAAGTGGGTTCGTTTAGCATGAAACACTTAAAGGAGAAGTTAAAAAAAGAAAGTAGAAAGAAAGGGAGGGGATAGAAACCTATTTCTGCAAAAAAAAAGTGAGCATTGATTGAGAGCTAAACATTTCAGATGTGTGTATCTCACACTGCTCTTTAACTTTTATTCATGTATCTTTGTTATTCATGTTTTATATATCTTTGCTTTTAAAGGTCCCCTATTATACTATTCTTCATCAATATATCACAGGTCTCAGATATATCCAGAGCCTCTCTCTGATTGGCTGAAACACCAAACAGATCATTGCAGCATCCCATAATCCCCTCTGTTTCAGCCCTGTTTCCAAAGTGCTGATTCTCTGTCTGTTACTTTAGATGAAAATAAGGAGCCCCTCCCCACGCCCCTCTGAGAGAGATTTGGTTACAAAGAACTCAATGGAGCTCTAGGAGGAGATTCAGGTGATAAGGTGGGGGGGGTTACCTTGGTTTCTGATTGGCTAATGGTTACACAAGACAAAACATCGTTATGACATCATAAAGTGACCAAAATCTGATCAGCTCATTTTCAGACAGGTTTTTATAGAAATGGATCAGGAGAAAAAGAGAGAGAATCTTTGTTCCTGAAACTTTCAGAGTCTCTTTACACAGAGGGGACACATGTTGATGTAGAAGAGACATGAAGAAGAGGGGACACATGTTGATGTAGAAGAGACATGAAGAAGAGGGGACACATGGTGATGTAGAAGAGACATGGAGAAGAGGGACACATGTTGATGTAGAAGAGACATGAAGAAGAGGGGACACATGTGATGTAGAAGAGACATGAAGAAGAGGGGACACATGGATGTAGAAGAGACATGAAGAAGAGGGGACACATGTTGATGTAGAAGAGACATGGAGAAGAGGGGACACATGTTGATGTAGAAGAGACATGAAGAAGAGGGGACACATGTTGATGTAGAAGAGACATGAAGAAAGGGGACACGTGTTGATGTAGAAGAGACATGAAGAAGAGGGGACACATGTGATGTAGAAGAGGGGACACATGTTGATGTAGAAGAGACATGAAGAAGAGGGGACACATGTTGATGTAGAAGAGACATGAAGAAGAGGGACACATGTTGATGTCGAAGAGACATGAAGAAGAGGGGACACATGTTGATGTAGAAGAGACATGGAGAAGAGGGGACACATGTTGATGTAGAAGAGACATGAAGAAGAGGGGACACATGTTGATGTAGAAGAGACATGAAGAAGAGGGGACACATGGTGATGTAGAAGAGACATGAAGAAGAGGGGACACATGTTGATGTAGAAGAGACATGAAGAAGAGGGGACACATGGTGATGTAGAAGAGACATGAAGAAGAGGGGACACATGTTGATGTAGAAGAGACATGAAGAAGAGGGGACACATGCTGATGTAGAAGAGACATGAAGAAGAGGGAACACATGTTGATGTAGAAGAGACATGAAGAAGAGGGGACACATGTTGATGTAGAAGAGACAGGAAGAAGAGGGGACACATGTTGATGTAGAAGAGACATGAAGAAGAGGGGACACATGTTGATGTAGAAGAGACATGAAGAAGAGGGGACACATGTTGATGTAGAAGAGACATGAAGAAGAGGGGACACATGTTGATGTAGAAGAGACATGGAGAAGAGGGGACACGTGTTGATGTAGAAGAGACATGAAGAAGAGGGGACACATGTTGATGTAGAAGAGACATGAAGAGAGGGGACACATGTTGATGTAGAGAGACATGAAGAAGAGGGGACACATGTTGATGTAGAAGAGACATGGAGAAGAGGGACACGTGTTGATGTAGAAGAGATATGAAGAAGAGGGGACACGTGTTGATGTAGAAGAGACATGAAGAAGAGGGGACACATGTTGATGTAGAAGAAACATGAAGAAGAGGGGACACATGTTGATGTAGAAGAGACATTTAGAAGAGGGGACACATGTTGATTTAGAAGAGACATGAAGAAGAGGGGACACATGTTGATGTAGAAGAGACATGGAGAAGAGGGGACACATGTTGATGTAGAAGAGACATGAAGAAGAGGGGACACATGTTGATGTAGAAGAGACATGAAGAAGATTTTTTTGCATAATAGGTCCCTTTTTAAATGAGTGTTTTTAAATGCCATTTGATAATATGTCTCTTAATGTCTTTCTTGTTTGAAGCACTCTGAATGGTCTTGTGTTGAAATGCTGAATAAATAAACGTGCCTTTCCTACTGGAGATATAAAACTGTAGTAATGAAAGCTCTCTGATCCCCTCACTAACTCAGGTGCCAGATCAGCATCAGCGTGTTCTCCATCATGGACCTGAGCTGCAGCATCGAACCGCTCCTCTACATCACCAAGATGGACCGGGGGGACGCACGCTGCTGCGGACGCTGCTTACAGCGGAGGAAGAAGAAGGAGGAGGATGGGAAGGTGTGATCGAGACGAAAGAGAGGTTTCTGTTTGCAGACGGTCCTTTTCCCTTAAATAAAATAATATGAAACACAGATGTTTTGGTTTAAATCTCGTTTAAAGACCTACTCGTTCTCCCGTGCTCTTTTCTAAATTGCTGTTTTCTGTTTGTTGTGTGTTTTAAATGTTTTACATCGTGCATGAGTTTTTCAGTCTGTGGCTACAAGGATGTTTCATTGTCTCGCGTTACAAAGTCAGTGGTGATCGTTAGAGACGAGCAGTAAGACAACAGCACGCTTTGTGTTTCTTCATTTACACAAACATTTATAATAAACCAAGAGTCTTTAATAACTAGCTCAGGGGTCGGCAACCCGCGGCTCTCTAAGCCCTCCGCTCTGGCTCCCTTGAGCTTAGGCAAAAATAAGAAGGAAATCAAATAAAAGTATTTGTATATTTATATTTTGTTGCACGGTTGAAAATGTTTCGTATCTTGTATTTTGAGGTGATACTCTGTGACACGTCACATCCTGCTACGGTCCCGCGCCAGCGCCTTTTCCTGCAGGCGAATAACCTGACCCCCGGCTCGATGAGCGAACTATGGATACTTCAAAGAAAAGAAAAGTATGGGAGGAACAGAGGGTTTAGTTCTGCGAGGTTAGAGTTATCTGCTTTCACAGCAAGCGATGCTGGCTCACCGGGATGTTTGATATGTGGAGAGGAGTTGTCAAAGCTGCTGCAGCCTTTACGTATCGAGGAGAAACACTGAAGAGGAAGACAGCTGACGATCTCCAGTCATAATTCAATCCGTTAACTCTTTTTAGGGTGCAGCTATATGTTTGATTTATTTCAAAGTGGGCCCATTTGAATTATATTCATTTATGTGCAGAGGACTCCCAAAGTGCTGCGTTGATTTATTTTAAAGTAGGCCTGTGTATTTTTTTTTAATTCTCCTTATAAGAGTTCTTTGTTTCTTATTAGAGGTAAACAGTTTTCTATAATGTAATAAATAATAAATGCAAATGTCTATGATATAACAATAAATACAACTATATAAGCTATCAAGCTATCAAATATGTTTTGCGGCTCCAGACAAAAAAAATGTGTGGAAAAGGGGGCAAAATGGCTCTTTGGTCAAAAAGGTTGCAGACCCCTGAACTAGGCCCATAAACAGTGGCGTTTTTATAGGTACAGAAGAGGTGGGGCACGAACAACTTGATGTGAGTATATAAGCTTCTGGTAAACACGTAAACAAGTAGGCTATCCATGGTTCCGATAGAGCGGGGGGGCGGATATTGTGACCTCATCACCGAGGTCACAATATCAATGGATCCAGCAGAGCAATAGCCTACAGGCAAAACACAGAAGATCATCAAAAGATATGACATAAAACGAACTTACCAAAGCTGAAGTAGAGGGTCAACTTCAATCATTTTCTTTCCGTTTTACTGATTTGAATCGCTATACGCTGCTCTCTCTCGTCTCCTCTTCACAACTACACTTTTCGCGGCACACGTACTTACAGCCAATGAGCTCTCTGAATTATGAGATGACGTTTGGTAGGTATGGCAGCACAGTGCCCCTATGGTGATTATTTTGTTGCCGCACACATTGAATAGAAAAACTACTGGGAGCATGCGCAGTGTAGTTTTTACAGAACACGTTCACTTTGACAGCAGAGAGAGGGGCTAGATCGGGGCTTGCCCCACATCGCTCAACACGGCTCAATAGGCACACTGTAGACACTCATTAGAAGAACGCAGATTGAAACAGCAATGTACAGACGAATCAGATGATTAAACATGATCTTAACATATATTTTAACATAGATCTTTTTTTCATATTTTTGGAATTATTACTTTCATGACTTTCTGCTGACAGTAGGTGGGACCGCCCCTAATGACGAGCCGCCGCTAAATATAACAGCTACTCAACGAGCGTTAACTGAACAAACCGACCTCAGATATTACTAAAAGTTGCAATACTAAAGACAATACTACTATATATATATAAATATACACATTGTGGGTACTATTACTACAATTTGCAAACCAGTTTTAAAATGTACAAAAACATCTTTACAAACTGTTTCTTTGGTGACTGCTTTTCTTAGTGGAAACATTCAGAATGTGTACACTTTTCTCTTTCTTTTAACAAACACATGCTTCAGTATATTCCAGTATAAGAAATATGATGCAGATGATGCTGCTACTTACAGAAAAGCGGGTACTTCAAATATAAAACTGTAGTAATTAAATCAGTTTATGTTGTTACTTTGAGAGTTGAGTTGTTCCTCCAGGCGGTAGCAACGTCTCGTTAACAACTTGACTTTATTCTGCTTTTCAGAGAGCAATTAGTGGCTCATCAATGAAACTCTATTATTAGAAACACACCGCGGGACCAATTAGCAACAGAGCGGTTAATGAGAGGGCACAAAGAGTAAGTGGTTAAATAAGACAATACGTAACACAGTGTAAGCAATAAAGAAACACATATGCAGTCATTTTATTACATTTGGATTTTATCAAAGCACATCTTATTCAAAGAGTTAAAAATGACGTGGAGCAGGACATTAAATCCCTTACATGTTGAAGGTGTTTACACAGAAGAGGAATAACTTTTACAGTTAAAATGTGTAATATATTGTCTTTTATAAGTGTGTGTAATGCTCTTTGTGGCCCGACATAAAAGTGTATTCTGAATTTGAATATGAAGAAAAACACTGAATAACAGACGCACTGAAAGATTTGGACATCCTGGCTTTTATTGTCCTTAAGCAAAAAGTAAAGAAAGTAAAAAAGAGAAATAATACTGAGCTGTATGGAAATAATGTAACACAATAATTACAACATTTTCCACAAAATCTTTCTTTAAAATAACAGTTTCAACATTTTATTAAAAGATAAAATATCACATTTTGCCTTTTTTATTCTCACAAGGATACATTTAAGTAATAACAACTACATCTCCCATGATGCTTTGAGACAACATCTATATCTGAGACTCATGGGAGACGTAGTTAAGTGAAATAAAATCCTGATAAATCATATTTAGCATTTTTTATTTTCACAAGGCAACATTTAAATAATAACAACTACATCTCCCATGATGCTTTGAGAGCACATCTATCTCTGAGACTCATGGGAGATGTAGTTAAGTAGAAATAAACTAGAGATATTAACTCTGAGTGACTTTTCTGTGCAGTTCCTTCAGATCCTCCTCACTGGCTTCAGGTCCGTCTTCAGAGGAAACGTACCCAGGATAGGTGGGGTAAAACTGGGGAGGGGCTGTTAGCTTAGCATCCTCTTCCTCCTCCGAAGCTAACAGCGGTATCAACTTAGCGTGAGCGTAGTCGATTTCAAAACCCTCGAAAATAAGCCCCACCCCCGACGCTCCAAGCCCCGCCTCCAGGAGCCTCGCCACCTGGAAGAGGAATAACTTTTACAGTTAAAATGTGTAATATATTCTATTCTATATCTACCACGTCTTTCTTTAAAATAACATTTTATTAAAGAAAACCAGGAATTTCGTTATGATCAATCACATTTAGCATTCTTTATTCTCACAAGGATACATTTAAATAATAACAACTACATCTCCCATGATGCTTTGAGAACACATCTATGTCTGAGACTCATGGGGGATGTAGTTAAGTAGAAATAAACTAAGGATTAACTCAAAAAGAGGAATAACTTTTACAGTTAAAATGTGTAATATATTCTATTCTATATCTACAAAATCTTTCTTTAAAAATAACATTTCTATTAAAGAAAAGCAGGAATGTTTGATGCTCTCCCACCTTCAGTGCTGCCAGAACCAGCCCCTCGTAGTCCTGCTTCTCTAACCTGAAGATATCGGAGGTCAGAGGTCGGCGCGGCACCAGAACCGTGAACCCGGGGGAGTTTGGGAAGGGCGTGAGGAAGGCCACGTGACTCTGGTCCTCCCAAACCCTCCATTGTTCCTCCTCCTCCCCCCGAATGATGCGAGGAAACAGGCCGGGGTCCGCCGGGTCGACCCCCAGGAAGGAGAGGTTCTGGGGGGCGTTGGGTTCTGGGAGCTGGGCTCTGATCCTGGTCTGGATCTCAGAGAGGCGAGAGGAGGGCCAGCGGGGGGCCGTTCTGGAGGAGATGTATCCTGGATCTGTAGCGTTGTAATCCTCCTCTCCCGCCAGGTGGGGGCGCCACTCTGAGGCCAGACCGTGAAGAGGCAGGATCCGGATCTGAGGGGAGGAAACACAAGGTTTTAAGGTCTCTACACACCAACCTGAGACCAAAGAACGCGTACCGAAGGCGTCCCGACTTTTACGTCAGCTACGTCAGGCTTCGTTGGCTTCGTCGGATAAAGCCGCCCGCCTACGAACACACCGCAAATACTTCAGCCGACGAGTGGCAATAACTCTCCTTACCAGCAGGCGGCGGTAGTGTGTATTCGTCATTCCAAAGAGGCAACAACCGGAAGACAGACTGCGTTTTATACACCGAGAGAAGAAGAACAGACTTAGTAATATAAGCAGTTGATCAGTTGGTCTTCACTTTCTTCATTCCATGCCGTCATGATAAAAAAGAAACTCTTGCGTCCGGGTGAGATGAAAATGAGGAAGATTAGCCGTCTGTGTGTGCCTTCTTATCGTTTGTTTTGGTCCCTCACTTCCGCTTCACTTCTGATGCACTGATTCGCTAAGCTGAACAGCCAATCAGAGTGATTGATTTGTCCCGACGTTCTTTGGCCTCCCGCGGCCGATTCAACATGTTGAATCGGCGGCGGGAGGAGGCGGGAGGAGGCGGGAGGGTTGAAAATGTGCCGTAAAGAGACGACACACCAACCTGAGTAGTGCGACGCGAATGCCCGACTGCCTCTGACGGCTTCGGACGGCCTCTGACTCCCAAAGTCGGGCCGGTGTGTAGAGGCCTTTATTCAAATGGAAACAGACAAAACAGAACATTATTATTTATTTGTTTTACATTTGTATCTGTTTATTATATTTCTTATATTGTTTGGTTGAAGTCTTATTTTTTTTTTGAATTATATTTAGAATTTTGTTCTGTTACTCATTCTTTTAAGTATAGTAAGTAATAGTTAACGCAGATAATATTTATACCGGCAGATACTCAGCTAAATGCTGCCGTGATTAAACTCCATATCATGTTCCAAACCACATCAAGGATTCTCTCTGAAACAGTATGGAGCTCAAACTCTTTCTCTCTCTCAGGTTTACCACAAGGTGAGTTCCTTTTGATTTCCTGCTTCTTTACACACACTCTCTCCAGTACAGGTTAGCTCTGAGTGTTAGCGATGCTAGTGTAAACACAGACCATATTACTTCCAGAACACGTCTCATTGTTTCTGAAAGCAACGTTTCTGATTGGCCCGTGGGTGTAAAGCCCGCCCACATTTTAGTAATGTCGTCATGACGATTCAAATCTGGATCAGCTCTGTTGTTCCCCCGTTTTTAGAGATGTGGGTACGGAGGAAAAGAGAGAGGGTTTTATTTTCTGACACTTTGTGAGTCTCCTGACACACCGGGGACACACCGGGGACACACCGGGGACACACCGGGGACACATAGTGATGTAGAGAAGACATCAAGAAGTGCATTTTTCATGATAGGTCCCCTTTAAATCTTCCCGGAGACATTAAACCGTGCATTCTGGACTGTACCACTCTGGACTGTACCACTCCCCTCACCTGTGCGGGGGTGTCTCTGTGAGGCCGGTGCACCAGAGCACACCTGAGCACCCCGAGGCGACGGCAGAGCAGCTGGGAGACGCTCTGAGCCCCGAGCAGCAGCTGCAGGAAGCGATGCTCATCCAGCTGGAAGACGCTCCTCCCTGGGGGGCCGGGGGGGCACAGCTGCAGGGTTACACACCCCGGAGTACAGGGGTGGGGCGAGAGGGAGGCCACCAGACCCTCAGACCTCCAGATCACATGAGGGGGGAGAGAGGACATCCTGATGGGGAGAGAGAGCATCATGAGAGGAGACAGAGAGCATCATGAGAGGAGAGAGAGCATCATGAGAGGAGAGAGAGAGCATCATGAGAGGAGAGAGAGAGAGAGCATCATGAGAGGAGAGAGAGCATCATGAGAGGAGAGAGAGAGCATCATGAGAGGAGAGAGAGAGCATCATGAGAGAAGAGAGAGAGAGCATCATGAGGGGAGAGAGAGAGCATCATGAGAGAAGAGAGAGAGCATCATGAGAGGAGAGAGAGCATCATGAGAGGAGAGAGAAAGCAACATGAGGGGAGAGAGAGAGCATCATGAGGGAGAGAGAGAGCATCATGAGAGGAGAGAGAGCATCATGAGAGGAGAGAGAGAGCATCATGAGAGGAGAGACAGAGAGCATCATGAGGGGAGAGAGAGAGCAACATGAAAGGAGAGAGAGAGAGCGCATCATGAGAGGAGAGAGAGAGAGAGAGCATCATGAGAGGAGAGAGAGAGCATCATGAGAGGAGAGAGAGAGCATCATGATAGGAGAGAGAGAGAGAGAGCATCATGAGAGGAGAGAGAGAGCATCATGAGAGGAGAGAGAGAGCATCATGAGAGGAGAGAGAGAGCATCATGAGAGGAGAGAGAGAGAGAGCATCATGAGAGGAGAGAGAGCATCATGAGAGGAGAGAGAGAGAGCATCATGAGAGGAGAGAGAAAGAGAGCATCATGAGAGGAGAGAGAGAGAGAGCATCATTAGAGGAGAGAGAGAGAGAGCATCATGAGAGGAGAGAGAGAGAGCATCATGAGAGGAGAGAGAGAGCATCATGAGAGGAGAGAGAGAGAGAGCATCATGAGAGGAGAGAGAGAGAGAGCATCATGAGAGGAGAGAGAGAGAGAGCATCATGAGAGGAGAGAGAGAGAGCGCATCATGAGAGGAGAGAGAGAGAGAGCATCATGAGAGGAGAGAGAGAGAGAGCATCATGAGAGGAGAGAGAGGAGAGCATCATGAGAGGATGAGAGAGAGAGCATCATGAGAGGAGAGAGAGAGAGCGCATCATGAGAGGAGAGAGAGAGAGAGAGCATCATGAGAGGAGAGAGAGAGAGAGAGCATCATGAGAGGAGAGAGAGAGCATCATGAGAGGAGAGAGAGAGCATCATGAGAGGAGAGAGAGAGAGAGCATCATGAGAGGAGAGAGAGAGAGCGCATCATGAGAGGGGAGAGAGAGAGAGCATCATGAGAGGAGAGAGAGAGAGAGAGCATCATGAGAGGAGAGAGAGAGAGAGAGCATCATGAGAGGAGAGAGAGAGAGAGCATCATGAGAGGGGAGAGAGAGCATCATGAGAGGAGAGAGAGAGAGAGAGCATCATGAGAGGAGAGAGAGAGAGAGCATCATGAGAGGGGAGAGAGAGAGAGAGCATCATGAGAGGAGAGAGAGAGAGAGCATCATGAGAGGGGAGAGAGAGCATCATGAGAGGAGAGAGAGAGCATCATGAGAGGAGAGAGAGAGAGCATCATGAGAGGAGAGAGAGAGAGAGCATCATGAGAGGAGAGAGAGAGAGAGCATCATGAGAGGAGAGAGAGAGAGCATCATGAGAGGAGAGAGACAGCATCATGAGAGGAGAGAGAGAGCATCATGAGGGGAGAGAGAGAGCATCATGAGAGGAGAGAGAGAGAGCATCATGAGAGGAGAGAGAGAGCATCATGAGGGGAGAGAGAGAGCATCATGAGAGGAGAGAGAGAGCATCATGAGAGGAGAGAGAGAGCATCATGAGAGGAGAGAGAGCATCATGAGAGGAGAGAGAGAGAGAGAGCATCATGAGAGGAGAGAGCATCATGAGAGGAGAGAGAGCATCATGAGAGGAGAGAGAGAGAGAGAGCATCATGAGAGGAGAGAGAGCATCATGTTGTCTTCAAAACACATGTTATAGTACAGTGCCCCATAGTATTAACTTTCAAACAAAAGTTATTGTGTACGTCATTAGAAAAATACTTTGTCTGCTACGTTATAAACACGTCATTAGAAAAATACTTTGTCTGCTACGTTATAAACACGTCATTAGAAAAATACTTTGTCTGCTACGTTATAAACACGTCATTAGAAAAATACTTTGTCTGCTACGTTATAAACACGTCATTAGAAAAATACTTTGTATGCTATGTTATAAACACGTCATTAGAAAAGGCACAGATTGCGTCATGAACAGTTGAAAAAGTCAAAATAAACACCTAAAATTACTCGTAACAAAAAGCTGATGTGTCTTAGGATCAAACCCTGGACCTTTTCGTAGTGGCCAAACTGCGTTAAAGACACTTAAAACAACTACAAAGACACTTAAAACAACTACAAAGACACTTAAAACAACTACAAAGACACTTAAAACAACTACAAAGACACTTAAAACGACTACAAAGACACTTAAAACGACTACAAACAGACTGAAAATGACCAAAAAGATACTTTAAACCACTACATAGAAACTTAAGAAGACTACAAAGACATTTAAAACAACTACAAAGACACTTATAACAACTACAAAACGACTACAAAGACATTTAAGACGACTACAGAGAGAATGAAAACAACCAAAGAGAGACTTAAATGACTGCAAAGACACTTAAGACGACTGCAAAGACACTTAGAACAACCATAAAGAGGCAGAAAACAACTACAAACACACTTAAAACAACTACTAAGTCCCTTAAGACGACTACAAAGACACTTAAGATGACTATAAAGACACTTTAGACGACTGCAAAGACACTTAGAACAACCATAAAGAGGCAGGTGGAGGGGGGGACCTAACCTCCTCTAGGGGGGTCCGGGGGCATGCTCCCCCGGGAAGATTTTTTTTTAAATGTTGAAGTTGAAAGCATCAATCTGGTGCACTTTGAGAGCAACATGAAGAGATCTATGGAAACATCTCTCAACACCAGATGAAACAGAACTGGAAGCAGATTTTCTTTTTCTTCATGGATATTTTACAGATCACTCCCCTTTCAAACTGTATTCTTGTTTATTAATAACAACTTTTTTTTGCTGTCATATAGTATTTTATACCTGTTTACTTTATTCTCTTATTTTGTTATAACTATAATGATCATATAAAGGTGTGCCTTTACCTCACTGAGCTGAGGTTATCAGAGCCGCTCAGTCTGTCAGGAGAGAGCTCTCTAAAGCCCCCCCCCCCCCCGCGGCCGCTTACACAGTCAATTCCAATGTTAATAAAAGCTGTATACGTTTTTTGGGAGTTTGATTTATTTTAAATGAACACAAACACAAAATGAAAACCTATAACTGCACTAAAACCATTATTTCAAAAAAAAAACTATTTCTCATAAACCTCTGGTTTTCACTGGGGCTGGGGCAGTTCAACTTGATTTTGGGGGGGGGGGGGGTGCGCCACAGTTTATGGGCGCTGTACGCAATGTAGGCGTAGTTCTGTTAGTATAAGATAATAAGATGTACTTTGTTGATCCAAAATCGGGAAACTGTGTTATGAAATAAAAAACTGAATTTCTTTTTAATTTCAAACTTTTATTTTTTATTTTTTTTTTTTATTTTCGGCGCCCCCCCCACAGATTGATGCGCCCTTAGCATTCGCCTATACTGCCTATGCCAAGGGCCGGCCCTGCCTGCACTAGATATACACAGCAGCCTGTGAGCAGTATGAACAGTTTGTATGAATATGCTAAGATATATAAAGTATGAAAACGGTAAGCAGTGCAAGTATAGTATAAAATAGATATTAATTTCATGATGATAAACATTGTGGAACAATGATGAAAAATGTGAATGGAAGTGGCGACGTGAAACTGACACAAAACAACAACAAACTTTTGCCGAGCCAATTGGAGAGTTTCATCCCCAGCACGGGGTAAAAACCACCAATGAGATCTCAGCTCGAGATACCAGCTAGTCGTTTGGAGGCTCGCCTACATGAGACGTTGAAATCTCGCGGGACAAAGACGCCCGCAGACTTGAGAGCGAGGCGGAGCAGTTTCTCTCCACGGGCTGCGGAAGCGAAATGCTTGATGGGAAACGACGAGCCTCCAGAGCAAGTCGGACAAAATGACTAACCATCATGCAACGCACTAGCAGGTCTGCGTCGGTCTCGCTCATCTCAAACGAGCCTAGTTAGAACGTTAGTAAGTCACGTGATCTGACCTACCTTCTGATGATAGTCCTAGGAAACAGCGTGAAGTGGATAAAGACACACACCTGTCCTCTGATCAGAGAATAGAGAGGTAAACACAAACAGCTGACAGACAGTCATGTGACTTCTGCTCGTTCTTCTTCGTCTTCTTGTGCATCCAAAATATTGCATTACTGCCTTCTACTGGATTGATGATGAAACTACAATTATTGATATTTTCAACAAAGTAAAATCTTCAGAATCAGAAACAGGTTTATTGCCAGGTAGGTTCACACATACGAGGAATTTGACTTGATGTCATGGAGCATACATACAATATAAAACAAGAAATCTAATATAAAACAAAAGATCTTTAAGGACACCTTAATAAAATACAGTTAAATAGCAATAAAATAAAGCAGTAATTTACATGGAAATAGAATGCTATGAATGAATGTTTGCATATAAACTATGAAATATGAAATAAGAATATGTGCAGAAAGGAGTATGACATTGTGTGCATTAATGTAATGCATATAGTCTATGATGTGGCAGAGGGGGGGCCGGGCCTTGTTTAAGAGGCCGGTAGCGGAGGGGAAGAAACTGTTCAGGTGGCGAGAGGTTCTGGACCAGATGGAGCGCAGCCTCCTGCCAGAGGGGAGGGGGGTGAACAGTTTGTGTCCAGGGTGGGAGGGGTCTGTCACTATCTTCCCTCAGGGTCCTGGAGGCATGCAGGTCGTGGAGGGATGGCAGATTGCAGCCGATCACCCTCTCTGCAGAGCGGATGACCCGCTGCAGCCTGCCCTTATCCTTGGCTGTGGCTGCGGCGTACCAGATGGTGATGGAGGAGGTGAGGATGGACTCCATGATGGAGGAGGTGAGGAGGGACTCCATGATGGAGGAGGTGAGGATGGACTCCATGATGGAGGAGGTGAGGAGGGACTCCATGATGGAGGAGGTGAGGATGGACTCCATGATGGAGGAGGTGAGGAGGGACTCCATGATGGAGGTGTAGAGGTTCACCATCATCGTCTTGACTTTTTTATGATGTTTAAACTGAATATACTACGACTTTAAAATATATAAATGACACAGTATGCTATGATTTCTTTCCTACATACTAGTATGACTTCTTTCATCCAATTGTTCACGGAGTATTTTATTTCTTTTTCTCATATTTTTCAATAATAAATAAAAAATGTTCGACATACTATGTTGTTTTTCCTGATATTTTTGACATCCTGTACTATGATTTTTTTTTAAATATACTTTATTTTTTCATACTAAACTTAGTTTTTTCTCATATTTCTGGGCATCCTATACCATGTCATTTTTTCAGGACATTTTCGACAAACTAAACCATTCCTTTTTTTTTACAAACGATTAATTAACTTGTTATCAACATACTTTAATATGTTGTTGTATAGGATATTTTCAACATATTGTAACATCGCTATGAAACACTCAACACACAATACAATGATTTTGATATATAAAAGGTTTTGTTTCAATGAGGAGTAGAAGAAATACAAATACAGTGAACAAAAGATGAAACAACTACTTTTACTCAAGTACAAGATCTGAGTACTTCTACTTTTACTCAAGTACAAGATCTGAGTACTTCTACTTTTACTCAAGTACAAGATCTGTGTACTTCTACTTTTACTCAAGTACAAGATCTGAGTACTTCTACTTTTACTCAAGTACAAGATCTGAGTACTTCTACTTTTACTCAAGTACAAGATCTGAATACTTCTACTTTTACTCAAGTACAAGATCTGAGTACTTCTACTTTTACTCAAGTACAAGATCTGTGTACTTCTACTTTTACTCAAGTACAAGATCTGAGTACTTCTACTTTTACTCAAGTACAAGATCTGAGTACTTCTACTTTTACTCAAGTACAAGATCTGAATACTTCTACTTTTACTCAAGTACAAGATCTGAGTACTTCTACTTTTACCCAAGTACAAGATCTGAGTACTTCTACTTTTACTCAAGTACAAGATCTGAGTACTTCTCCTTTTACCCAAGTACAAGATCTGAGTACTTCTACTTTTACTGAAGTACAAGTGAGCTGCTGCCTATTGAAAGGTGAAAGTGACGTTTAACTAGTGGGTTTATATGTACAGTCTATGGTTACAATATACAATGACCGTTCTTCCTTTTGTTGACACATTATAATATCAGTTTTCACGTTTTTGAAATGCTATACAATCAGCCGCCAGCAGAGGGCGCTCTCGAGCTGCAAAGTGATGTGCCTCCTCATTGGTTGATTTAATGTCACACCATCGCTTCATTCAACACCTCCTGATTCGTATAAATGATTATGAAGAAGAAGAAGAAGAAGAAGAAGAAGAAGAAGAAGAAGAAGAAGAAGAGAAGAAGAAGAAGAGAAGAAGAAGAAGAAGAAGAAGAAGAAGAAGATTCAACTTATTGTCATTACGTAGTACAGGTATGTAACGAAACGGTTTCTCTGCATTTGACCCATCCTAGTGTTAGGAGCAGTGGGCTGCCATTATGTACGGCGCCCGGGAGCAGTGTAGGGAACGGTGCCTTGCTCAGGGGCACCTCGGTAGCACTTGGTCTTTCCGGGACTTGAACTGGTGACCTTCCAGTTGCCAGTTTCTTAGAAGAACATTCACTTCCCCTTTCTGGGGAAATTCGATATAGGATTAAAAAAATATAAAAACACACACACACACACACACACACACCACACACACACACACACACACACACACACACACACACACACACACACACACACACACACACCCTACATTACTGTGCTATTAATCTTCCCTAACCAGCCCAACTACTGATCTTCTCCTAACCTTAAACTAGAAATATTTCGACCTTAATCTTACACATAAAACATATTTTAAGACTCGTTATGTTCCTCACAAAGATAGGCATACACAAACACACACACACGCACACACGCACACACACACGCACGCACACACACACACACACTTTGTCTATTTATATATTTACAGATGTTACATATGTCCACATTTTAACCAAATGTATAATGTAGGTATATAACTTATTTTATTTTTGTTTATATATTCTTTCAACAATTGATTTCTCATTTTAATACAAATAACTTATTCTAAATGTATTCTATTTGTATTGTAATCTTAATGGCACATTCTTGTGTTCATATAAATATTTTAATTTAATTTGATTGTAAATGGAGCATTTGTTACCAAACCCTCAGGATAAATAAAGTGTTCTTCTTCTGATGTGCTAAACAAATATATTAAATATGATATGCTCTTAAACATAAAGCAGAATGCACCCATTATATATGATGTATCTGTATTTTATGTATAGCTGCTATTCTGTGTAATAAAAACATTGTTATTAAGTGAAACTCAGATTCATTGGCCTGTAAATCTGAGAGAGAGTGTTCCCCCTCAGTTTGCACGTGCTCTCATGTGAGAGACAGAGAGTTAAAGTGAGCGTCGTCCCTCTCCCTGCAGTAAATCTGATCATCTGCAGCAGCTGACCTCCGTAATGAGCTCAGCTGCTCAGAGAACAGGAGGAAGAGACTCTGAAGATCTGAACCTGATCAGGGTCACACGAGGGGCTTCAGGACAGAACCTATGGAAATATCTCTGCCTCAAGAACCACATACATAAATGGTTCACTGAGAACTACACCTGCACACTCTAGTCTGTGTTGGATATGGCGTGTGTGTTACATGTTGTGTTACATGTTGTGATAATGGACCCCTAGTTTCTGTTGTGTGATTGTCACGTGCTATATGTGACATGTATGTAGTAACGTGTGTTGTTTGCATTTTATTGTTCTCTTTGATCCTTTCTAAACTAAACTGAAGACATGCAGTTTTACAGGTCAAACTATGTCAAGTTTAAGGGGTTAAAATCTGCTTTTGAAGTCTTGAAGATGTTCTGCATCAGAGCTGAGAGGAAACGTGGTTTATTTTTATATCAAATCTAATAATCTTAAGAAAGCATTACAATTAAAACTATGCTTTAATATTCCTGATGTACGACAAAGACCCTACAAAAAGACCACAAAGATACTACAACTACGGAGAGAGACTAGAGACGACTTCATAAAGAGACTGATAACAACTACAAAGAGACTAGAGACGACTGCAAGGAGACTAAAAGCAACTACAAAGAGACTAGAGACGACTTCATAAAGAGACTGATAACAACTACAAAGAGACTAGAGACGACTGCAAGGAGACTAAAGCAACTACAAAGAGACTAGAGACGACTTCATAAAGAGACTGATAACAACTAAAGAGACTAGAGACGACTGCAAGGAGACTAAAGGGACTACAAAGAGACTAGAGACGACTGGAAAAAGAGACTAAAAGCAACTACAAAGAGACTAGAGACGACTGCAAGGAGACTAAAGGGACTACAAAGAGACTAGAGACGACTGCAAAAAGAGACTGATAACAACTACAAAGAGACTAGAGACGACTTCATAAAGAGACTGATAACAACTACAAAGAGACTAGAGACGACTGCAAGGAGACTAAAAGCAACTACAAAGAGACTAGAGACGACTGCAAGGAGACTAAAAACAACTACAAAGAGACTAGAGACGACTTCATATAGAGACTGATAACAACTACAAAGAGACTAGAGACGACTGCAAGGAGACTAAAAGCAACTACAAAGAGACTAGAGACGACTTCAAAAAGAGACTAAAAGCAACTACAAAGAGACTAGAGACGACTGCAAGGAGACTAAAAACAACTACAAAGAGACTAGAGACGACTGCAAGGAGACTAAAAGCAACTACAAAGAGACTAGAGACGACTTGAAAAAGAGACTAAAAGCAACTACAAAGAGACTAGAGACGACTGCAAGGAGACTAAAGGGACTACAAAGAGACTAGAGACGACTGCAAAAAGAGACTGATAACAACTACAAAGAGACTAGAGACGACTTCATAAAGAGACTGATAACAACTACAAAGAGACTAGAGACGACTGCAAGGAGACTAAAAGCAACTACAAAGAGACTAGAGACGACTGCAAGGAGACTAAAAACAACTACAAAGAGACTAGAGACGACTTCATATAGAGACTGATAACAACTACAAAGAGACTAGAGACGACTGCAAGGAGACTAAAAGCAACTACAAAGAGACTAGACGACTTCAAAAGAGACTAAAAGCAACTACAAAGAGACTAGAGACAACTGCAAGGAGACTAAAAACAACTACAAAGAGACTAGAGACGACTGCAAGGAGACTAAAAACAACTACAAAGAGACTAGAGACGACTTCAAAAAGAGACTGATAACAACTACAAAGAGACTAGAGACGACTCATATAGAGACTGATAACAACTACAAAGAGACTAGAGACGACTGCAAGGAGACTAAAAGCAACTACAAAGAGACTAGAGACGACTGCAAGGAGACTAAAACGACTTCAAAAGACTAGAGACGACTGCAAGGAGACTAAAACGACTCAAAAGAGACTAAAGACACTTAAGATGACTTCAAAAAGAGACTAAACAACTACAAGAGGACTAGAGCCGACTCAAGAGACTAAAAACAACTACAAGAGACTAGAGACGACTGCAAGGAGACTAAAAACAACTACAAAGAGACTAGAGACGACTCAAGCGATGAAACAACTACAAGAGACTAGAGACGACTTCAAAGAGACTGATAACAACTACAAGAGACTAGAGACGACTTCATAAAGAGACTGATAACAACTACAAAGACTAGAGCGACACATAAAGAGACTGATAACAACTACAAAGAGACTAGAGACGACTTCAAAAGAGACTGATAACAACTACAAAGAGACTAGAGACGACTTCATAAAGAGACTGATAACAACTACAAGAGACTAGAGACGACTGCATAAAGAGACTAACAACTACAAAGAGACTAGAGACGACTTCATAAGAGACTGATAACAACTACAAGAGACTAGAGACGACTTCATAAAGAGACTGATAACAACTACAAAGAGACTAGAGACGACTTCATATAGAGACTGATAACAACTACAAAGAGACTAGAGACGACTTCAAAAGAGACTGATAACAACTAAAGAGACTAGAGACGACTTCAAAGAGACTGATAACAACTACAAAGGACTAGAGACGACTTCATATAGAGACTAATAACAACTACAAAGAGACTAGAGACGACTTCAAGGAGACTAAAACAACTACAAAGAGACTAGAGACGACTGCAAGGAGACTAAAAACAACTACAAAGAGACTAGAGACGACTTCAAAAAGAGACTGATAACAACTACAAAGAGACTAGAGACGACTTCATATAGAGACTGATAACAACTACAAAGAGACTAGAGACGACTGCAAGGAGACTAAAAGCAACTACAAAGAGACTAGAGACGACTGCAAGGAGACTTAAAACGACTCCAAAAAGACTAGAGACGACTGCAAGGAGACTTAAAACGACTTCAAAAAGAGACTGAAAAGACACTAAGAGACTCAAAAAGAGACTAAAACAACTACGAAGAGACTAGAGACGACTGCAAGAGACTAAAAACAACTAAAGAGACTAGAGACGACTGCAAGGAGACTAAAAACAACTACAAAGAGACTAGAGACGACTTCAAAAAGAGACTGATAACAACTACAAAGAGACTAGAGACGACTTCATATAGAGACTGATAACAACTACAGAGAGACTAGAGACGACTTCATAAAGAGACTGATAACAACTACAAAGACACTAGAGACGACCACATATAGAGACTGATAACAACTACAAAGAGACTAGAGACGACTTCAAAAAGAGACTGATAACAACTACAAAGAGACTAGAGACGACTTCATAAAGAGACTGATAACAACTACAGAGAGACTAGAGACGACTGCATAAAGAGACTGATAACAACTACAAAGAGACTAGAGACGACTTCATATAGAGACTGATAACAACTACAAAGAGACTAGAGACGACTTCATAAAGAGACTGATAACAACTACAAAGAGACTAGAGACGACTTCATATAGAGACTGATAACAACTACAAAGAGACTAGAGACGACTTCAAAAAGAGACTGATAACAACTACAAAGAGACTAGAGACGACTTCATAAAGAGACTGATAACAACTACAGAGAGACTAGAGACGACTTCATATAGAGACTAATAACAACTACAAAGAGACTAGAGACGACTGCAAGGAGACTAAAAACAACTACAAAGAGACTAGAGACGACTGCAAGGAGACTAAAAACAACTACAAAGAGACTAGAGACGACTTCATATAGAGACTGATAACAACTACAAAGAGACTAGAGACGACTGCAAGGAGACTAAAAACAACTACAAAGAGACTAGAGACGACTGCAAGGAGACTAAAAACAACTACAAAGAGACTAGAGACGACTGCAAGAGACTAAAAGCAACTACAAAGAGACTAGAGACGACTGCAAGGAGACTAAAAGAACTACAAGAGATAGAGACGACTGCAAGGAGACTAAAAGCAACTACAAAGAGACTAGAGACGACTTCAAAGAGACTGATAACACTACAAAGAGACTAGAGACGACTTCATAAGAGACTAAAGCAACTACAAAGAGACTAGAGACGACGCAAGGAGACTAAAAACAACTACAAAAGACTAGAGACGACTTCATATAGAGACTGATAACAAACTACAAAGAGACTAGAGACGACTTCAAAAGAGACTGATAACAACTACAAAGAGACTATAGACACTTCATAGAGAGACTGATAACAACTACAAAGAGACTAGAGACGACTGCAAGGAGACTAAAAGCAACTACAAAGAGACTAGAGACGACTGCAAAGGAGACTAAAAACAACTACAAGAGACTAGAGACGACTGCAAGAGACTAAAAACAACTACAAAGAGACTAGAGACGACTTCATAAAGAGACTGATAACACTACAGAGAGACTAGAGCGACTTCATAAGAGACTGATAACAACTACAGAGAGACTAGAGACGACTTCAAAGAGACTGATAACAACTACAAAGAGACTAGAGGACTTCCAAAGAGACTGATAACAACTACAAAGAGACTAGAGACGACTTCATATAGAGACTGATAACAACTACAAAGAGACTAGAGATGACTTCATATAGAGACTGATAACAACTACAGAGAGACTAGAGACGACTTCATAAAAGACTGATAACAACTACAAAGAGACTAGAGACGACTTCATATAGAGACTGATAACAACTACAAAGAGACTAGAGACGACTTCATAAGAGACTGATAACAACTACAAAGAGACTAGAGACGACTTCATAAAAAGACTGATAACAACTACAGAGAGACTAGAGACGACTTCAAAAGACTGATAACAACTAAAAGAGGACTAGAGACGACTTCATAAAGAGACTGATAACAACTACAAGAGACTAGAGACTTCATAAAGAGACTGATAACAACTACAGAGAGACTAGAGACGACTTCATATAGAGACTGATAACAACTACAGAGAGACTAGAGACGACTTCATAAAGAGACTGATAACAACTACAAAGAGACTAGAGACGACTTCATATAGAGACTGATAACAACTACAGAGAGACTAGAGACGACTTCATAAAAAGACTGATAACAACTACAAAGAGACTAGAGACGACTTCATATAGAGACTGATAACAACTACAAAGAGACTAGAGACGACTTCATATAGAGACTGATAACAACTACAAAGAGACTAGAGACGACTTCATAAAAGACTGATAACAACTACAGAGAGACTAGAGACGACTTCATAAAAAGACTGATAACAACTACAAAGAGACTAGAGACGACTTCATAAAGAGACTGATAACAACTACAAAGAGACTAGAGATGACTTCATAAAGAGACTGATAACAACTACAGAGAGACTAGAGACGACTTCATATAGAGACTGATAACAACTACAGAGAGACTAGAGACGACTTCATAAGAGACTGATAACAACTACAAAGAGACTAGAGACGACTTCATATAGAGACTGATAACAACTACAGAGAGACTAGAGACGACTTCATATAGACTGATAACAACTACAAAGAGACTAGAGACGACTTCATATAGAGACTGATAACAACTACAAAGAGACTAGAGAACTTCATAAAAGACTGATAACAACTACAGAGAGACTAGAGACGACTTCATAAAAAGACTGATAACAACTACAGAGAGACTAGAGACGACTTCATAAAAAGACTGATAACAACTACAGAGAGACTAGAGACGACTTCATAAAAAGACTGATAACAACTACAAAGAGACTAGAGACGACTTCATAAAGAGACTTAAAACAACTACAAAGAGACTAGAGACGACTTCATATAGAGACTGATAACAACTACAAAGAGACTAGAGACGACTTCATAAAAAGACTGATAACAACTACAGAGAGACTAGAGACGACTTCATAAAAAGACTGATACAACTACAAAGAGACTAGAGACGACTTCATAAAGAGACTTAAAACAACTACAAAGAGACTAGAGACGACTTCATATAGAGATATAACAACTACAAAGAGACTAGAGACGACTTCATAAGAGACTGATAACAACTACAAAGAGACTAGAGACGACTTCATATAGAGACTGATAACACTACAAAGAGACTAGAGACGACTTCATAAAGAGACTGATAACAACTACAAAGAGACTAGAAACGACTTCATATAGAGACTGATAACAACTACAAAGAGACTAGAGACGACTTCATAAAGAGACTGATAACAACTACAAAGAGACTAGAGACCGACTTCATATAGAGACTGATAACAACTACAAAGAGACTAGAGACTACTACATATAGAGACTGATAACAACTACAAAGAGACTAGAGATGACTTCATATATAGACTGATAACAACTACAAAGAGACTAGAGACGACTTCATATAGAGACTGATACAACTACAAAGAGACTAGAGACGACTTCATATAGAGACTGATAACAACTACAAAGAGACTAGAGACGACTTCATAAAGAGACTTAAACAACTACAAAGAGACTAGAGACGACTTCATATAGAGACTGATAACAACTACAAAGAGACTAGAGACGACTTCATATTAGAGACTGATAACAACTACAAAGAGACTAGAGACGACTTCATATAGAGACTGATAACAACTACAAAGAGACTAGAGACGACTTCATATAGAGACTGATAACAACTACAAAGAGACTAGAGACGACTTCATAAAGAGACTTAAAACACTACAAGAGACTAGAGACGACTTCATATAGAGACTGATAACAACTACAAAGAGACTAAGAACTTCATATAGAGACTGATAACAACTACAAAGAGACTAGAGACGACTTCATATAGAGACTGATAACACTACAAGAGACTAGAGACGACTTCATATAGAGACTGATAACAACTACAAAGAGACTAGAGACGACTTCATAAAAAGACTGATAACAACTACAGAGAGACTAGAGACGACTTCATAAAAAGACTGATAACAACTACAGAGACTAGAGACGATTCATAAAGAGACTGATAACAACTACAAAGAGACTAGAGACGACTTCATAAAGAGCTGATAACAACTACAGAGAGACTAGAGACGACTTCATATAGAGACTGATAACAACTACAGAGAGACTAGAGACGACTTCATAAAGAGACTGATAACAACTACAAAGGAGACTAGAGACGACTTCATATAGAGACTGATAACAACTACAGAGACTAGAGACGACTCATATAGAGACTGATAACAACTACAAAGAGACTAGAGACGACTTCATAAAAAGACTGATAACAAACTACAGAGAGACTAGAGACGACTTCATAAAAAGACTGATAACAACTACAAAGAGACTAGAGACAACTTCATATAGAGACTGATAACAACTACAGAGAGACTAGAGACGACTTCATATAGAGACTGATAACAACTACAAAGAGACTAGAGACGACTTCATATAGAGACTGATAACAACTACAAAGAGACTAGAGACGACTTCATAAAAAGACTGATAACAACTACAAAGAGACTAGAGACGACTTCATAAAAAGACTGATAACAACTACAGAGAGACTAGAGCCGACTTCATAAAAAGACTGATAACAACTACAGAGAGACTAGAGACGACTTCATAAAAAGACTGATAACAACTACAAAGAGACTAGAGACGACTTCATAAAGAGACTTAAAACAACTACAAAGAGACTAGAGACGACTTCATATAGAGACTGATAACAACTACAAAGAGACTAGAGACGACTTCATAAAAAGACTGATAACAACTACAAAGAGACTAGAGACGACTTCATAAAGAGACTTAAAACAACTACAAAGAGACTAGAGACGACTTCATATAGAGACTGATAACAACTACAAAGAGACTAGAGACGACTTCATATAGAGACTGATAACAACTACAAAGAGACTAGAGACGACTTCATAAAAAGACTGATAACAACTACAAAGAGACTAGAGACGACTTCATAAAGAGACTTAAAACAACTACAAAGAGACTAGAGACGACTTCATATAGAGACTGATAACAACTACAAAGAGACTAGAGACGACTTCATATAGAGACTGATAACAACTACAAAGAGACTAGAGACGACTTCATAAAAAGACTGATAACAACTACAGAGAGACTAGAGACGACTTCATAAAAAGACTGATAACAACTACAAAGAGACTAGAGACGACTTCATAAAGAGACTGATAACAACTACAAAGAGACTAGAGATGACTTCATAAAGAGACTGATAACAACTACAGAGAGACTAGAGACGACTTCATATAGAGACTGATAACAACTACAGAGAGACTAGAGACGACTTCATAAAGAGACTGATAACAACTACAAAGAGACTAGAGACGACTTCATATAGAGACTGATAACAACTACAGAGAGACTAGAGACGACTTCATATAGAGACTGATAACAACTACAAAGAGACTAGAGACGACTTCATATAGAGACTGATAACAACTACAAAGAGACTAGAGACGACTTCATAAAAAGACTGATAACAACTACAGAGAGACTAGAGACGACTTCATAAAAAGACTGATAACAACTACAGAGAGACTAGAGACGACTTCATAAAAAGACTGATAACAACTACAGAGAGACTAGAGACGACTTCATAAAAAGACTGATAACAACTACAAAGAGACTAGAGACGACTTCATAAAGAGACTTAAAACAACTACAAAGAGACTAGAGACGACTTCATATAGAGACTGATAACAACTACAAAGAGACTAGAGACGACTTCATAAAAAGACTGATAACAACTACAGAGAGACTAGAGACGACTTCATAAAAAGACTGATAACAACTACAAAGAGACTAGAGACGACTTCATAAAGAGACTTAAAACAACTACAAAGAGACTAGAGACGACTTCATATAGAGACTGATAACAACTACAAAGAGACTAGAGACGACTTCATATAGAGACTGATAACAACTACAAAGAGACTAGAGACGACTTCATATAGAGACTGATAACAACTACAAAGAGACTAGAGACGACTTCATAAAGAGACTGATAACAACTACAAAGAGACTAGAACGACTTCATATAGAGACTGATAACAACTACAAAGAGACTAGAGACGACTTCATAAGAGACTGATAACACTACAAAGAGACTAGAGACGACTTCATATAGAGACTGATAACAACTACAAAGAGACTAGACGACTACATATAGAGACTGATAACAACTACAAAGAGACTAGAGATGACTTCATATAGAGACTGATAACAACTACAAAGAGACTAGAGACGACTTCATATAGAGACTGATAACAACTACAAAGAGACTAGAGACGACTTCATATAGAGACTGATAACAACTACAAAGAGACTAGAGACGACTTCATAAAGAGACTTAAAACAACTACAAAAGACTAGAGACGACTTCATATAGAGACTGATAACAACTACAAAAGACTAGAGACGACTTCATATAGAGACTGATAACAACTACAAAGAGACTAGAGACGACTTCATATAGAGACTGATAACAACTACAAAGAGACTAGAGACGACTTCATATAGAGACTGATAACAACTACAAAGAGCTAGAGACGACTTCATAAGAGACTTAAAACAACTACAAAGAGACTAGAGACGACTTCATATAGAGACTGATAACAACTACAAAGAGACTAGAGACGACTTCATATAGAGACTGATAACAACTACAAAGAGACTAGAGACGACTTCATATAGAGACTGATAACAACTACAAAGAGACTAGAGACGACTTCATATAGAGACTGATACAACTACAAAGAGACTAGAGACGACTTCATAAAAAGACTGATAACAACTACAGAGAGACTAGAGACGACTTCATAAAAAGACTGATAACAACTACAAAGAGACTAGAGACGACTTCATAAAGAGACTGATAACAACTACAAAGAGACTAGAGACGACTTCATAAAGAGACTGATAACAACTACAGAGAGACTAGAGACGACTTCATATAGAGACTGATAACAACTACAGAGAGACTAGAGACGACTTCATAAAGAGACTGATAACAACTACAAAGAGACTAGAGACGACTTCATATAGAGACTGATAACAACTACAAAGAGACTAGAGACGACTTCATATAGAGACTGATAACAACTACAAAGAGACTAGAGACGACTTCATAAAAAGACTGATAACAACTACAGAGAGACTAGAGACGACTTCATAAAAAGACTGATAACAACTACAAAGAGACTAGAGACAACTTCATATAGAGACTGATAACAACTACAGAGAGACTAGAGACGACTTCATATAGAGACTGATAACAACTACAAAGAGACTAGAGACGACTTCATATAGAGACTGATAACAACTACAAAGAGACTAGAGACGACTTCATAAAAAGACTGATAACAACTACAAAGAGACTAGAGACGACTTCATAAAAAGACTGATAACAACTACAGAGAGACTAGAGCCGACTTCATAAAAAGACTGATAACAACTACAGAGAGACTAGAGACGACTTCATAAAAAGACTGATAACAACTACAAAGAGACTAGAGACGACTTCATAAAGAGACTTAAAACAACTACAAAGAGACTAGAGACGACTTCATATAGAGACTGATAACAACTACAAGAGACTAGAGACGACTTCATAAAAAGACTGATAACAACTACAAAGAGACTAGAGACGACTTCATAAGAGACTTAACAACTACAAAGAGACTAGAGACGACTTCATATAGAGACTGATAACAACTACAAAGAGACTAGAGACGACTTCATATAGAGACTGATAACAACTACAAAGAGACTAGAGACGACTTCATAAAAGACTGATAACAACTACAAAGACTAGAGACGACTTCATAAAGAGACTTAAAACAACTACAAAGAGACTAGAGACGACTTCATATAGAGACTGATAACAACTACAAAGAGACTAGAGACGACTTCATATAGAGACTGATAACAACTACAAAGAGACTAGAGACGACTTCATATAGAGACTGATAACAACTACAGAGAGACTAGAGACGACTTCATATAGAGACTGATAACAACTACAAAGAGACTAGAGATGATTGCAAAGACATTTAAGACGACTACAAAGAGAATGAAAACAACCAACAAGAGACTGCAAAGACACTTAAGATGACTATAAAGACACTTTAGATGACTGCAAAGACACTTAGAACAACCAAAAATAGACTTGAAACCACTACGAAGAAAGACGACTACAAGATTAGCATCAAATTCAAACTGTTTAATATCAGAGCCCCACCGTACCCACTTTTCATTCATACACATATATCATTATTTAATATATGTTCCTTTTGTAGAGAGCGGTTTATTTTGCATTCATTACATGTATTTTTTACTAATTACCAAATTAAAATGATATAAAATACATATTTTGAATAATAAGCATTAAATGATAATAAATAAAAGAGAACAAATAAGAATAAGTTACACAATAAAAAGAAAGACTTCCTTATGCTTTGGTTTAAATGTTAGAATAGAATAAAATGTAAATAGTTGTCTTTATTGTGCACGTTTATTAATGACGTACTGCTTAGAAATCTGCTCATTCACTGCAGAATGAGTGCATTCTGGGTAAACGACTGTGAAGGCCTCCTTCTTGTTTTACTGTGAAAGGGAACTAAGTGTTGGAAAACACTGAACCACTGAAAGTGATCATTTCCTTTCCTCTGTTGGAGTTTAACGCCTCAACACGCGTCCTGCCCACAGACGAGAGTCTGACGTGGGTCTGTGGGAGGTCCAGAACTAAACCTGTCGTTAACCGGCTGACGTGGGTCTGTGGGAGGTCCAGAACTAAACCTGTCGTTAACCTGCTGACGTGGGTCTGTGGGAGGTCCAGAACTAAACCTGTCGTTAACCTGCTGACGTGGGTCTGTGGGAGGTCCAGAACTAAACCTGTCGTTAACCTGCTGACGTGGGTCTGTGGGAGGTCCAGAACTCAACCTGTCGTTAACCTGCTGACGTGGGTCTGTGGGAGGTCCAGAACTAAACCTGTCGTTAACCTGCTGACGTGGGTCTGTGGGAGGTCCAGAACTAAACCTGTCGTTAACCTGCTGACGTGGGTCTGTGGGAGGTCCAGAACTAAACCTGTCGTTAACCTGCTGACGTGGGTCTGTGGGAGGTCCAGAACTAAACCTGTCATTAAACTAAACTTCAAAGAAACTTGCTTGAAATTAAACTACGTTCATATAGGCGTAGTGATTGGAGTTTAGGGAAATATAGGGACAAGTACCATCCATAAAGAAACAAGAAAGACTACTAAGAGACTAGAGACGGCTTCAAAGACACTAAAGACGAGTGCAAAAGTGGAAAAGCAGCTTTAAAGACACATAAAGAGAGTTACTCTGACTGCAGAGAGTCAGTTATTTCCTGTACACGATGGTGAACTGAGTAGTAACTGTAATATAAATATATATATATATACTGTATACTGTATATACTGTATATACTGTATATACTGTGTGAGGGTATATAAGGTCATTACCTCACACAGCTGATGCTCTGAGACAATCATCACGTTTATTTAAATTACATGACAGGACTTAATGGCATGTGACTCACTGAGAGGGGGGGAAACCCAGTAAGGCTGTCAGCCTTTAAATAGTTCCTCTACTGTAAATGTGTGTTAGCTCAGCAGTTTGGAACATATTCAGACCACAAGCTGTGAGTGGTTATTCCAGCTGATAATAACACTTTAGATCATGGGGAAGTTTCTACAGCTGTGGATATTTACATATTTAAAGAGACAGAAGTATAGGATACCGACTCGTAGGATTAAGGATGCTTACGTTAAGAAAAGTGTGAAGAAACGCTTATTTTGTATTGCTTATTCCACTAAGAAATAGCTGAACATCAGCAGGAGAGGACTCTTTAAAGTAGAGACACTACATACTGATATACACCTGAACATCAGCAGGAGAGGACTCTTTAAAGTAGAGACACTACATACTGATATACACCTGAACATCAGCAGGAGGGGACTCTTTAAAGTAGAGACACTACATACTGATATACACCTGAACATCAGCAGGAGGGGACTCTTTAAAGTAGAAACACTACATACTGATATACACCTGAACATCAGCAGGAGAGGACTCTTTAAAGTAGAGACTCTACATACTGATATACACCTGAACATCAGCAGGAGAGGACTCTTTAAAGTAGAGACACTACATACTGATATACACCTGAACATCAGCAGGAGAGGACTCTTTAAAGTAGAGACACTACATACTGATATACACCTGAACATCAGCAGGAGAGGACTCTTTAAAGTAGAGACACTACATACTGATATACACCTGAACATCAGCAGGAGAGGACTCTTTAAAGTAGAGACACTACATACTGATATACACCTGAACATCAGCAGGAGAGGACTCTTTAAAGTAGAGACTCTACATACTGATATACACCTGAACATCAGCAGGAGAGGACTCTTTAAAGTAGAGACACTACATACTGATATACACCTGAACATCAGCAGGAGAGAACTCTTTAAAGTAGAGAAACTACATACTGATATACACCTGAACATCAGCAGGAGAGGACTCTTTAAAGTAGAGACAGTACATACTGATATACACCTGAACATCAGCAGGAGAGGACTCTTTAAAGTAGAGACACTACATACTGACATACACCTGAACATCAGCAGGAGAGGACTCTTTAAAGTAGAGACATTACATACTGATATACACCTGGACATCAGCAGGAGAGAACTCTTTAAAGTAGAGACACTACATACTGATATACACCTGAACATCAGCAGGAGAGGACTCTTTAAAATAGAGACACTACATACTGATATACACCTGAACATCAGCAGGAGAGAACTCTTTAAAGTAGAGACACTACATACTGATATACACCTGAACATCAGCAGGAGAGGACTCTTTAAAGTAGAGACCCTACATACTGATATACACCTGAACATCAGCAGGAGAGAACTCTTTAAAGTAGAGACACTACATACTGATATACACCTGAACATCAGCAGCAGAGGACTCTTTAAAGTAGAGACACTACATACTGATATACACCTGAACATCAGCAGGAGAGGACTCTTTAAAGTAGAGACACTACATACTGATATACACCTGAACATCAGCAGGAGAGGACTCTTTAAAGTAGAGACACTACATACTGATATACACCTGAACATCAGCAGGAGAGGACTCTTTAAAGTAGAGACACTACATACTGATATACACCTGAACATCAGCAGGAGAGGACTCTTTAAAGTAGAGACACTACATACTGATATACACCTGAACATCAGCAGGAGAGGACTCTTTAAAGTAGAGACACTACATACTGATATACACCTGAACATCAGCAGGAGAGGACTCTTTAAAGTAGAGACACTACATACTGATATACACCTGAACATCAGCAGGAGAGGACTCTTTAAAGTAGAGACACTGCATACTGATAGACACCTGAACATCAGCAGGAGAGGACTCTTTAAAGTAGAGCCACTACATACTGATATACACCTGAACATCAGCAGGAGAGGACTCTTTAAAGTAGAGACACTACATACTGATATACTGAAACCTAATAAAGTGCAGACTCTCTGTCATGTGAGGAAACATATTTTCTGTGTCTGAAAATAAACGAACCGATGTGCTCCTGATTAAAAGAAGGAATGTGACGAGACGGGAATAATTTCTCTGCTTCAGGCCGACACACCCAGGATCTGCAGCAGCATGCCGATAAGCACACACACTTTACTACACACACACTCTATAACACACACACTTTACTACACACACACTTCTCAACTTTCTCAGGGTGTGTGAAGCACATTTGAAGCCATTGCACAGAAAAAAGGGTGCAACGATATTTGAGAAATACTCGGCTGTGCTTGTAAATGAATTCAAAGAAAGGTCAAATAAGTTCAGACTTTAAGAAGGAACTTACCTCTTAACTTCTGATATGAAGCGTGATTAAGGTTTGTTTAATCATGTTTTAAAGTCCTGTTTTGAGGCTTATTATACATGATTAAAGTAACAAACTGACCCTGAGTCTGATTGTATTGCAAGGTTGTTTTTTATTCACTAGTTTTCTCAGATGAATCTTTAAAGAGATTTCATGACATGTCACTTGTTAGACGCTTTTATCCAAAGTGACTTTCATACTCAATACTGTGGACAATCCCCACAGGAGCACTTTGGGGTGAAGTGTCTCAGGGACACAACGACATGCTGACTGCAGTGGGGTTTGAACCTGTGCTCCCCTGATCCGAACACCAACGCACAACCCACTGCGCCACACGCCTCCAGAGATGATCTATCTCATGAAGTTTGTCGCACATAAAGACACTCAGAAGACAATAACGCGGTTACCCCTGGAATAATCCCCTTAAACACCAATGATGTCAACTCTCTTCTTTATTATAACAGGTAAAGCAGAAGTGTGTATGCCTGAGTAAAGTCCCAAAGTCATTGATGGATTAAAAGCTCCTTTCCCTTTAGCAGCTACACAACACAACAAGGACTAACACAGAAACACAGCAGGTGTGAGAGGAATACACAGGGATTCAAACAATAGTCGTCCTTTAAACAACTCTGCAGTAGGTCATCATAAAGCGGCCGTCTTTATCTCTTTCTCAGGAAGGCGAGGCCTCACTACTGTGTGTGTGTGTGTGTGTGTGTGTGTGTGGGTGTGTGTGTGTGTGTTTTACTGCAGACTAAATTTACACAGCTGTCTGAGACACAAGTGTGAGTCTCACTCAGAGAAACTACAGCGACTTGTTTTCAGTCTCAGGATGCTTCACTGGACACACACACACACACACACACACACACAAACACACACACACACCCCTGTGAATAACATATCTGTCTGGTTTCACAGTTTCTGAGCTTCTCGTAAACTCTTCTCTCCAGATGTTTCTCTCGCTCTCGTTTCCTGACATTTAGGAATGCAGGTGGAGAAGTGAGACTGCCCTTTTTACACACACACACACGCACACACACATACACACCCACACCCACACACACACACACACACGCACACACACACACACACCCACACACACACAGTCACACACCCACATACCCACACACACACCCACACCCACACACACACCCACACACACATACACACCCACACCCACACCCACACACACACACACACACCCACACACAGTCACACACACACACAGTCACACACCCACACACACACACACACCCACACCCCCACACACACCCACACCCACACACACACACACTTGAAAGTGTTCCAGTTTGAACTTTCTGCCAGCTTAACTCAGGAGAATCTGCACACACTAAGATCTTTTTTAGGACTTTTGGAAACTACATTTAGTTTATATTATATATATATTATTATTTACATTTTATACCCATTTGATTCTGAGGTCACACTGAATGAAGATAAGTCCTAGAATCACTTTCAAACATTCAAGATTCAAAGAGACACAAAGAACATGCATGAATATATCGGTCTTATTTCATAATAACTATCAGTGATGCTGTTTGTGGATCAATACCATAGAACATGATATCATTGTATTACCATTCATTATTCAATGTGTGTCTGCATTATTAAAGTTATATTGTGCTCCTAATATCAGGAACAATCTCCCAGAAACCTGCGACACTCACTTTATTTAAATAAAGACTTGCTTTAATTCTTACTTTTTAAACCGGTCTTATTGTTTCAGCTTGTTGTTGTTTACTCTCTAATGCCTGCCTCGTGTGAAGCACTCCAAAATGTGCTTCATTCATAAACGTGTTGCCTTTAAATGGTCATACTGTTCTTTTGGAAACTACTGCCATGTCTTATCTTCTGAGTGTAACTCTGTACACACCTTTATCTCTGCACTGATGTTTGATCTCACACACACAGCAAACAGGAAGTGTGTGTTCTCGATGCAGGAACATGTAAACACTGGAACCGGTCCATCAGGATCTGCGTCACACTCTTCATATTTCCCTGTCTTTATTTACATATCACACATTCAAATGACTTCCAAAGAACATGTGTAAATATTTACTCACGTACGCTTCTTTCACTGCGTTTCTCATATTAGCATCAAACGATAATGTAAACACTTTTCATCGTCCAACGTTTACACATTTCTGTTGTCATGATTCACCTTAAGTTTATAAGTTATACTTCTTATAGCTGTCTTTTTGCTTCGGTTCCAGCTTCTTAGATTTAAGGATTAGTTGCTTTTCGGTTCATCCCCAGGCTTCAGCTGAAGGAAATGTCATTTAAAACCAACTTTACACAAAATGCTCATTATTTCTGGTCCTTCTCTGCATTTAATGCGAGGTGTAAATGGTTCGTTTGCTTTAAACGACTGTAAATCCTAAAAATGATTCATAACCGTTTACTTTGCATGTCTTAGCATTAAGGATAACACATGTAAGACTTAAGACTCATTTAATGCATTTTAATACCAAAGATAGCCCGTTTTCTTAGTGTGTGTATAGCAGGAACTATACGATCAGTAAAGCACCGACACGTCACTGAGCACTGAAAGATATTTATTAGAAAAGAGGAGCAAAGCATTTTTACAAGGCGATCAGCAGCACTAAGAGCTACGATCAGGATTACCCTGCGATCAATAACAGGAGCTTCTATATCTGCAGCACAGGAGGAAACACTATATACACATACACACACAGTTTAACATCAGGGACTCGTGGAGGTGTCGAGGCCCTTTCTGGACTTGAAGCTCTTGAGAGGAAGATTTGAAGCGGGAGGCGTGTGGCGCAGTGGATAGAGCGTTGGTGTTGGATCAGGGGAGCACAGGTTCAAACCCCACTGCAGTCAGCATGTCGTTGTGTCCCCGAGACACTTCACCCCTAATTGCTCCTGTGGGGATTGTCCACAGTATTGAGTATGTAAGTCGCTTTGGATAAAAGCCTCTAATAAGTAACATGTAATGAAGCGAGAGGTTTTTTGACGGGATATTCACTGAAGCCGAGGGAACGGCATGAGGTCTGGACTACAAAACAAACTGCGAGTGCAGAGGTGCATTGTGGGGGCTGAGGGACCTTCACCCGACTGGCCCCCAGCCCCTTTGACTTCTATTCTGTTATTTCCTGCACTACTTTAATTGTTTTATGTCTTGTATATATTTACGTTGCATTGTTGGAGGAGCCTGGGACTTCTGTATCTTCTGAGGAACCCTTTGGTTGTAACGATGGATATAAAAGCCGGCCCCTCTTCACGGAGCCTTGCTCTTGTTCCGGCGCCTGCGGACCTCCTCCATCAGCTCCTTCAGGTAATTTATCTCCCTGCTGATGGCCTTCGCTCTCTCCTCCAGAGCTTCGTTCTTCTTCATCAGCTCCTCGCACTCCTCGCTCACAAGGTCCTGCTCCACCCGCTTCTTCTGCCGGTAACGAGTGGCCGCCGTCTTGTTCTGCTCCATCTTCTTCAGCTTCTTCTCCACGACTTTGGGAGCGCCGGACACCGATTTCATTTTGATGGAGATGGAGGAAGAGGAGGAGGAAGGTTCTGTTTTTTTAGAGTACGGTTTGGTCCTGGAGGAAGAGGGAAGCGTTTGAGTTGGAGGAGAAGAAAGGCGGCGAGGGGGGGAGTCGGTGAAGGACTCGATGCCTGAGTCGCTCTCACTGTCGCTGGATGGAGGAGAGGTTTTGATTGGCTGATCGGGGAGAGCATTCACTACCAATATGTGGCCTGAGGGGGGAGGAGAGGGGAGTAAAACGGGGGAGGAGAGGACATCCAGGACGTCCCCTTCACTCCCCAGTTCCAGGGTGACAGCATCGGAGGGGGGCTCGGATTTCAGCACCACCACCTTATCCTCTTTAACCTCCTCCTCCAGGTGGAAATCCAGAGGGAGAGGGAGGGAGGAGTGGAAGGCGTCCAGGTCCAGGTCCATGTGGGGGTCCAGGGAGGCCAGCAGCTCCTCGGGGGAGTCGTCAGAGCCAATCAGAGACTCCAGGTCCAACTCACTCAGGTTGATTTTCTCCGACATCCAGTCCATGCCAGCGAACGCATCGTCTGCCGAGAGAGAGGAGAGTCCTTTAGTTTATATATACATAACTACATGAATATCAGTGTTAGCCGACGTTTAAGACTATTTCAACCTTTTAGGAAATGACCCGCAGAAAACCTGTACAAACCAATCTATGAAATAACAAACACTGATTTGACCGGCGTCTTAGATGATTGATCACTGAAATGATAAAGTGCTGGAATCTGTTTGACATTCAATAATGACCTCAAACGTTAATTACAATGTGAGTCTCACACCCGTTGACTTTAACAGACGCCAAGAACCACAATCATTACAACAAAGAGAACGCGTCACTGAGAAACGCCATTTAACTGAACCAGTTTGACACACACGAGACAGAAAGACACACACACACAGAGAGAGAGAGAGAGAGAGAGAGAGAGAGAGAGAGAGAGAGAGAGAGAGAGAGAGAGAGAGAGAGAGAGAGAGAGAGAGAGAGAGAGAGAGAGAGAGAGAGAGAGAGAGAGAGAGAGAGAGAGAGAGAGAGAGAGAGAGAGAGAGAGAGAGAGAGAGAGAGAGAGAGAGAGAGAGAGAGAGAGAGAGAGAGAGAGAGAGAGAGAGAGAGAGAGAGAGAGAGAGAGAGAGAGAGAGAGAGAGAGAGAAAAGAGAGAGAGAGAGAGGAGAGAGAGAGAGAGAGAGAGAGAGAGAGAGAGAGAGAGAGAGAGAGAGAGAGAGAGAGAGAGAGAGAGAGAGAGAGAGAGACACACACACACAACACACACACACACACACACACACACACACCACACACACACCACACACACACACACACCACACACACACACACACACACACACACACACACACACACACACACACACACACACACACACACACACACACACACACACACACACACAACACACACACACACACACACACACACACACAGAGAGACAGAGAGACAGAAAGACACACACACACACACAGAGAGACAGAAAGACACACACACACACACACACAGAGAGACACAGAAAGACACACACACACACATAGAGAGACAGAAAGACACACACACACACACACACAGAGAGAGAGAAAGACACACACACACTAACCAATGACTGTTGTTCAAACCAAACACACACCTACTCATTACCGAGGCCTGTCATTGTGTCTGAACTCAGTTTGTACCACGACCTTCAAAAGACTTCCAGCTCAGATGGAGGAATGACCCGAAAGAGAGGGACAGTGACCTTGAGAGCAATTAGCTTTACCATCTGGAGACACCGTTAAACCTTTAGGAGATTTACTGACACCAAACAGCCCGTAAAACATTCACAAGTCTCCTCTCAGCGCGGCTTTCAATGATTTCCACATTACAGCTCACTGAAGGAGAGAGTTTCTAACCTTACTTTTAAATCAGCTTTAATTTAGGTAATGATTAACCCATCTCTAATCACAGTCTCCGTTTATGGACTTCAGTGCTACTAATCTTCTGTTGCCTTTGGTTTTTGTTTGTTAGGAATTAGGTCTAAAACAACGTAAGGATGGGTACATTCAAGACTTTTCCTAATTTAATACAAGACCACTTTATAGCTATCTGGATGCCATATTGTGAGATCATCTTTTTTTTATTCTACAGTTACAGTTAAACATGTTATTTCAATATTGTCTTTATATACAGAACCCAATTTCCCCACTAGAATAAATGGAGTATTCTGCCTTTTAAACAGGGGTGTTGAAATTAATCGTTTCTACGATGCATCGTGACGTGGACGATTCTGCATCGATGCAGGGACAGAACATCATCATTATAGCATAGTAACGTTGCTTCCTGATCTGTTTTGTTTTTTCTGTCACACGAATATCAAATTGGTCGGTGACGCAGAGATCAGGGAACAGACGTGACAGCGGCACAGCGACTCCACACACAGAGCAGTCTGCTTTATCCACCAACACCAGCACAGAACCGACGGCAGAAGGACCCGCTCTGAATCAGTCCGTGTCGCTGCGGCTCAGACACACATCGATTTATGTTTTTGAAAAACACTCGTCGGCATGTCAGGTTTTTGGTGGATTTAATCAAGTCTTGGATTGCAGAGTATGAATTTCCTCTTGCTATTTTCAGAACATATACGTGTGTAAAGTTTGTGAAGGGAAAGCTTCCGCGATCACCGTCTCCTCTACTGCTCCAAACCCCGCCCCCCTAGTTTGTATATGCGGTTGTAAATACTCCTGTTGTCTGCTGTGTTCAGACTCAAGTCATGTTAGTGACGCCACATTCAGGACCTTCAGTGTCCTTTTTGAACAGAAGGCCGTTGCTAGAAGCTGCAGCTAGACTGCAGAAGCATTAGTTTTTGAGGATGGAACAAGTTCACACAGATATATGGAGGCTAGACCTATACAATTGGTTTATAATTTAATGTCAAGACATTTATGTTATTGATTTCTGACACACTTTCTAAATAATAAAAAGAGAGTTCATATTTATTTACTGCATGTATTCATTGATGAAAAAGAAGCCATGTGCAGTAATATAGAAAATTGAGGATGCAACGCATTGTTATGCATCGTGATATCGAATCGTGAGACCAGTGAAGATGCACAGCCCTACTTTTGAACACTTCTTAAATATTGATGGAAGTCATTTTAACACCAACTAAGAAGACTTTGAGTATCCGGGGAAACCTTGAAGAGTATTTACTCTAAATATACAGAAAAATGGTCTTCACCGCTGCAGGGCTCTGCTCCTGTCAGGGCGTAGAGCACCAGGGGAGGGGTCCTCGGAGGCTTTGGTTCCCCGGAACAGGGAGGGGTGGGAGGGGGGAGGAGGGGAGGAGGAAGAGGAGGAGAAAGAGAGGGGGGCGAAGCTGGAGCTTTCCCCTCTAGAGAGCAGGAGGGAGAGAGAGCTTCTTCATCTTCATCGTCCAGAAGGGGCCCCATGGGGTCAGCCGTCAGAAACGAGGGCCCTGTGGACGAGGGGCCGTTAACATCTTACTTTGTGAACAATATATTGATTTAGTTTGTCGAGCACATGCTGCCTGGTGCTCAGCTGGAGTTTTACTATTACAACTTTGAGACTACTCGGGGACAGTTTCATCCCACAAGACTGTTCAACACCTGAACTAAGAACATCCATAACATTCATCTGGTTACAACTTATATATATCAATATTCCAATTACTTGTATATAAACTATTCTGCACTATTTCTATTGTATCTGTTTTGTTGTGTTGCTAAACTAGGGCCGCTCGATTATGGCAAAAATCATAATCTCGATTATTTGGGTCAATAATTGATATCAAGATTATTAAAAACGATTATCCATTTAATTTGAAAACATGCATTTATTGAAAAAAAAAGATTTGAACAGTATGTTTTTAACAGTATGTTTTTAACAGTTGATTACCCTGAACTTTAAGTATAATTCAACTGAAAAACCAATTTAAAAAAAAAAAATCGTTTTATTTCGATGACGTTGTTTTCAATGCAAACCTGAGGCTCCTCCAACAGACACGATAAAACAGATACAATAGTGCAGGTAAATAAAACACTTCCCAGCGTGTTACCCAAACTAAAGGCTCAGTATAAATGAGTGTCTTTGTGGAAACGACACTAACCTAAGTACAGGGCCTCCACGTCCTCCAAGGCCAGGCAGAGCGTCATCGCGGCTGCTCGGGGTTTTCAGGGAGAATAGAAATAAAAACGAGTCCGATATCGAGTCGAGGCGGTCGGGCCTGCTGTCGACGGCAGCAAAGCTGAGGGTGATTGCCGAGAGAGACCTGGGGGGAAAAGGGAAATGTTGTAGACATCGTTTTAGATTAGCAACCCCACACTTTAAAAGTTATTTTAGTCTTTATTATTTATCTACCTTTATATTGTTTTATAGGTCTTAATCTTTTTATTTGTATTTCTGTTGTACTGATATGTTCACTTTGTTTTTACATGTTATATTATTGCATCGACTCTTGCGTCTTATCTGTCGGAGAGAAATCATTATTTATTTTATTTGTATTATCGCACCTTTTACCTCCTTGTGTCTCTGAACCTGATCAAATGTTATATTCTGCTGCATGGACCTTTAAAGTTCTTAACAAATGATCTGAGGGGAATTTCTTGTGTGTTTTTAACTTGTGACGTGTCATCTTGTAAAGCGCTTTGAGCTGCACGTGCTGTATGAAAAGTGCTGTATAAATAAAGCTTTTTTTAAATGTGCACTTTATGGACTTTTGTTTATCTGCAAAGATGATCATATTTATCTCATCTGCACAATGAATACTTTTGGTACTTTAAGTATATTTTGATGCTAATACTTTAGTACTTTTACTTGAGTAACATTTTGAATGCAGGACTTTTACTGTAACAGAGTATTCCTACACTCTGATACTTCTCCTTTACTCAGGTACAAGATCTGAGTACTTCTACTTTTACTCAAGTACAAGGTCTGAGTACTTCTCCTTTTACTCAAGTACAAGATCTGAGTACTTCTACTTTTACTCAAGTACAGGATCTGAGTACTTCTCCTTTTATTCAAGTACAAGGTCTGAGTACTTCTCCTTTTATTCAAGTACAAGGTCTTTGTACTTCTACTTTTACTCAAGTACAAGGTCTGAGTACTTCTACATTTACTCAAGTACATGATCCGAGTACTTCTACTTTTACTCAAGTACAGATCCGAGTACTTCTACTTTTACTCAAGTACAGATCCGAGTACTTCTCCCTCCTCTGGTCTCGTTAATGCTGTTAGCATGTGGGGGGATGGGAGGCTAATTTTCGGCTAATCCGTTCGTCTGAGGTGACAAAGCTGTGTAGAAAAGAAGAAACGCCCCGCCCTCCACCGGGGGATAACATTGCCTAATTTGGTCATGCTCTGGCTGGTAGCCCAGCCCACCTCGTACGTCTCGGCAAGATATGGGAGGGGTAACCGCCATTTTCACAACAGAGCAGGAAAGACAAAAAAATACAGCGCGCCATTTTGGACACGCCACGTTGACATGTGTTCATTATTCAAACATTACTTGTGTTTAAAATCACTCAAACTGTGTTTTAAATGTGGAATAAATGACTTTAAATAGGGAGGTTTGACAGTTTAATGTATAGCGAGACGACCGTTAAAGCCTGTCTCGCGAGCGTTCTAACTCCAACTGACAGTTTGTGTAATTTGACACCGACACTCAAAAACAGGAAATATCCACAACATTAATGTCAATATTATTACTTATATTTCCCCTAAATATTTAAATAATTATATCACAAAAGATAGAAACCTCTGCTTTTTATTTACCCCCATTGTTTCTCACACCACGGATGATTACGTTTAGATTTAAATATAAATGCTCCTTTTGTAATTCGGATATTTAAAAATTAGAACATCTTTTCTTATAATTTATTTTTATTCTTTTCAAATATGTCGGGATGCTTTCCCGTATTTAGTTAACTTATAATGAGCAAAACATCCCAGTCTTAACATATGATAGTATAAGATATGGCATTGAATAACAAAACAAACATTAATAATTTGATTATATTGGCAAGATATTTTATACACAAATGTCACTTTCTCAAAATGTCCAAGTATTTATTGATTTTCCTAAGAACATTAAATTCTACAGTTAAATTGTACAAAAAACGTATAAAAGCACAACAACTTTACACATTTCTTAACACCTTTAAACAGTTTTTAACAAGGCAGATTCCTCGTTGTGTAAAAACCAAGTTATAATAAAAATACAAGAGAAATACTTCCGGCGTGTTGCCAGAAATAGCATCTGTTCTAACTTCAACTGACAGTTTGTAATTTGATACTGACAGTCACAACTGCAAATATAAATGAAGATATCAAGAGGAATACTTACGCCATTTTGCCAGAAATAGCCAATGCACTTTGCCTTTGCACTGCCGAGTTAATGCCGATGCAGGAGAGCCACTGCACGCCGTTAAAATGCCATGTTAGCGGGGATAGATTTCACTGAGGGTCGGCGTTCACATTTAAATCTGAATTAACGAAGACTGTCGGTGTTTGCATTTCAATCTGGAGTGGACGAGGTGGAGGGAGTCACGCTAATTTATATAGAGCCGAAGCACCGCCGGGTGTATTCCTCCGCGGTATCAGTCCGCGGGAAGCGCTTGATTTCAGTGACAGCGCAGCCGGGCAGTTTGAATCAGTTGACACAAACAATGAATAATAAACGAAATAAAACAAAAGATAAAAAGGGAAGAAGTTATTTAAATGAACAGAAGAACATTTGAGAAAAAAAGTCCAATAAAAAGAGGGTTTGCCTGCTGATGGTGAAGCATTTCTTATTTTAATTCATGTTTAACTCTTTAGCACACTTTTCACAGGGCAGATAACACAAACACACCACTTGACGCATCACGAGTCTGGCCTGTGATTGGTTGGATTCATTACGTCTACAAAGCTGACAAAATAGATCCATATGGAGCTTTAAACCTACCCGAGGGCTCCCTTACCTCAAATGTAGGTCAAATGCAAAATGTAAACATTGGGAAAGAAAGGGCGAAAGACGGACTTTAGGAGAGGTTTTATTCCTAACATTGACTCTTATTTTACATTTCATGTCCTAAAAGAGCTTTTCTGTTTATAATATGTAACGAAAATGCAAAGAAAGAATATTAAATAATCATTTATTTGTTTTATTCCAAATTAAACAGGTCTTAAGCATAATGTATTCTATTCAAATTAACAGATAAACTAAACATAAGAAGACTATATATATATTATATTTAGTTCTACCTCCAAATGTGCGTATATGTATATGTGTGTCTATGTATGTGTGTCTCTACTTTAAAGAGTCCTCTCCTGCTGATGTTAAGGTGTATATCAGTATGTAGTGTCTCTACTTTAAAGAGTCCTCTCCTGCTGATGTTCAGCTGTATATCAGTATGTAGTGTCTCTACTTTAAAGAGTCCTCTCCTGCTGATGTTCAGGTGTATATCAGTATGTAGTGTCTCTACTTTAAAGAGTCCTCTCCTGCTGATGTTCAGGTGTATATCAGTATGTAGTGTCTCTACTTTAAAGAGTCCTCTCCTGCTGATGTTCAGGTGTATATCAGTATGTAGTGTCTCTACTTTAAAGAGTCCTCTCCTGCTGATGTTCAGGTGTATATCAGTATGTAGTGTCTCTACTTTAAAGAGTCCTCTCCTGCTGATGTTCAGGTGTATATCAGTATGTAGTGTCTATACTTTAAAGAGTGTATGTATATATTTGTATTCTCTGGGATAGTGAGAAACTACATTTCGATATGTGTAACACAAAAAGAGGAATTGACAATAAAGATATCAAACCATCAAAGGAAGTATTTTATGGAATAACTTTAAAAGTGAAATTCAAACGCACTTCATAGATTAAAAGCAATATTTAATGATCAAAACATATACAGCTGAGTTATATATAAGAGGGTGTACAGGAGTTTTGGTTGGGTCTATTTAATAAGGTGTCTAAACCTGATGAACCCGGCTGTGTCGCCCCCTGGAGTTCATCTGGAGGTATTACACTATATCCCACTTCAGAACAGAAGAAGTATGAGAAGGTAATCACTTCATTTAGATATATAAGAGCACACAGTTGAGTAAAACCTTTCATGCAGAAAGGTACAGAGACCTTATATCTATATAACATATTCAAATATATATATATCAAGGCCACAATTTACAGATTTGAGCATGAATTTAAAATTGGTCCTCTCAATTAAATACTTTGTGTGCAAAATATAGTAATTAATATAGTATTTAAGGCAAATAATTAATACAATCGGATCAATGTTTTGATTAATTTGTGCAAAAGATCAGTGCAAATGTTATGTTTGTATAATTATTTGTATGCTAGCTCGTGTTTTATTTCAATACTTGTATTCGATTTTATTTTAGGTTTGAGGGGAGATGGAGTTTAACCTGGGATATAGTTTAGCCCAATTGAATTCAATGTCTTAATTCTATAGACATGTATTCGTTTTTTATTTAATTTAGTTCTAGTATGAAGCGTCTGTGATGGAAATCTATTCCCAGGATAAGTACGTTTTCAGATTCAGATTAAAGAACCACATTGCCCCACGCAGAAGCTAAATACACAAGATGTGTCAACAGTGGTGTCTGTATGTAAGTATAAGACTTTTTAAATATGCAAATTAAGTCTGTATCTGTTACTCTGCTGCACAGTAATGCTTGCCCCTCTTGTTTGTTTGTTTGTTCACCATGTAAAGCAGGCTTGGGTCCCTTGAAAGGCGCTATACAAATGTAATAGAGTGGGTTAGTGACGAGTCCTAAACCCGGAAGTGAGTCAGCATTTCACCACTTCCTGTTCCCTGGTCTCAGAGCCAATGGGATTTCTCCATAGGGTTTAGGAAAATATCTGGAAATAAGGTCTGTGGTTGAGACACATTGAAGAGACGGATCACGTTTTGTTCTAGGACATTAAATCCATCAGCAGTGACCCCACTGGTGATTTCTGAAGAGTTGACGTGTCTGAAAAACGATGGTTGTTACCAAGTGGCTGAATAGGACTACAGCAGTTGTGGAGGACGTTGTACGTCATTACGCCGAACACGTGAACACTCCTCTAAGTTAGTTTGCCCTGTTCTGCTTGAGAGAAAGTACCTGCCTCCTGCAAAGTGTTCAAACAAACGCTTCAACTTGTTCCATTTAGAATCTGTATGTTTGAATATGATCTGAAGTTGGCGTGACGTTGAAGTCGTGCTGCTGGACTCGGCTGTAGTTCCTTTTTATAGCATAGCGTTAGCATTTTGCTTCTGGAGATTAGATTTATGATTAGAAAATTATAAAAGTAGGGTAGACATGTTGAGATTATCCGGCTGAACAAAACGTGCATTTATCAAACAGGTTCGTTTTCCACAGATGTTATTTCCAGCTATTTTCCAAAATCCTGTGGAGAAATCCCGTTGCTTTTTTGTCGAGGGAACCAGCTTACTTCCGAGTAAATACGTCATCCCTGCACCGCTCTATCTATTATTATTATTATTATTATTATTATTATTATTATTATTATTATTATTATTATTATTATTATTATTATTATTATTATTATTATTATTATTATTATTATTATTATTATTATTATTATTATTATTATACCATTAAATTGTATCTGTTACTCTGCTGCACAGTAACCCTTGAATAGGTCGTAGAGTTCGTCCAGGCCTCTGTTCAGCTCCTCTGTCAGTTTACGGATCTTTGTGGCCAGCCCCGACTCCAGGACCTGCTTCTTCTTCTGCTTCTTCTTCTGCTGCTTCTTTTCGGCGAATTGGAGGTCCATGCCGAGGGCCAGACCCTCCATCAGCCCGGAGGCATGGCTGTGTGCCTCGAGGGCCAGAGCTCTGACCCCCGCGGAGGCTGTGAGCGTCACCATGCTGGCTGCTCTCCCCCCCCCCTGAGAGGCCTCGCTAAGGGAGGGGAGGTCGTGCCGCTGCAGATGATCCATGCCCTGCTGGATGAAGCTCAGGCTCTCCTGCAGCTTCCCCATGATCTGCTGGAACTCCTCGAAGGTCTTATCGATCTTCTTCTTGCCCTGATCCACGTTCGCCTGCAGGAAAAAAAGACAGCAGCTTTAAAGGTCTCCTATTATACAATTTTTTAGGCATATATTGTAAGTCTCAGATATATAAAAATGTGTAAAGAAACGTGTCTATGAAGTGTTTTGCTGAAAATACCAAACAGATCATTCTAGCTCATATCCCTCTATTTCAGCCCTGTTACTAAAGTGCTGATTCTGGGTGGTGATGTGAAGTCATGTGACCCTGCTGTAGTTCCTTTATAGCTCAACATTAGCCGCCTTTAGCTTAGCGGTCGTGAAGTCATGTGACCATGCTGTAGTTCCTTTATAGCTCAACATTAGCTGCCTTTAGCTTAGCGGTCGTGAAGTCATGTGACCGTGCTGTAGTTCCTTTATAGCCCAACATTAGCCACCTTTAGCTTAGCGGTGGTGACATGAAGTCATGTGACCATGCTGTAGTTCCTTTATAGCCCAACATTAGCCACCTTTAGCTTAGCGGTGGTGATCTGAAGTCATGTGACTGTGCTGTAGTTCGTTTATAGCCCAACATTAGCCTCCTTTAGCTTAGCGGTCGTGAAGTCATGTGACCGTGCTGTAGTTCCTTTATAGCCCAACATTAGCCTCCTTTAGCTTAGCATCGGTGACGTGAAGTCATGTGACCGTGCTGTAGTTCCTTTTATAGCCCATTATTAGCCTCCTTTAGCTTAGCGATGGTGACGTGAAGTCATGTGACCGTGCTGTAGTTCCTTTATAGCCCAACATTAGCCACCTTTAGCTTAGCGGTGGTGACATGAAGTCATGTGACCGTGCTGTAGTTCCTTTATAGCCCAACATTAGCCTCCTTTAGCTTATGGGTGGTGACGTGAAGTAATGTGACCGTGCTGTAGTTCCTTTATAGCCCAACATTAGCCACCTTTAGCTTAGCGGTGGTGACGTGAAGTCATGTGACCGTGCTGTAGTTCCTTTATAGTCCATTATTAGCCTCCTTTAGCTTAGCGGTGGTGACGTGAAGTCATGTGACCGTGCTGTAGTTCCTTTATAGTCCATTATAAGCCTCCTTTAGCTTAGCGGTGGTGACGTGAAGTCACGTGACCGTGCTGTAGTTCCTTTATAGCCCAACATTAGCCACCTTTAGCTTAGCGGTGGTGTCTTAAAAAACGCATACATAAAAGAAGCTAAATAAGACTAATAAAGGTCCTCATGTAAACACGAGATTATCCATCTAAACAAAACGTGCAAGTATCATAAACTAAAATCTCATAGACGAATCCCATTGGGCTAGGAAGATGCTGCCTTCAGGCGTTGTCTGTATTTGGGAGAGTTTCTGGTCACCTTGTGTGCGATGGCGGCGGAGGCTCCGGTGATCCCCCCCGCTGCCATCACCCCGGCGCCGGCGACCGTCAGCAGCAGCGAGGCCCCTGCGGTGAAGGGAGCCAGAGCGACACCTGCAACTGCTGCCACCCCCCCCAGCGCTGACGTCGCTCCGCCTGTGATGCCCGCTATCTTTGTCCCCTTTGACACCTGCAACAAAATTAAATGTAGGAATAGAATACAAAAATTAAAAAACTAAAGAATACAAGTAAAATTGAAAAAATGTAAGAATTAAAACATTGAAATAATTAAAATGAAAAAAAGAATTAAGAAAATTACCAATGAAAAAAATAAAAAATACAAATTGAAAAAAGTTAAAAAATGTAAGAATACAAAACTTAAAAGTACAAATAAAAAAATTGTAAGAATTTAAAAGTTAAAATTACAAAAATAAAACATTACAAAAATTAACAATAACAAACAAAATAATAATAAAAAAGTAAACATTTACATAAAATAGTTATGTTAATGTCAATAATGAACTGGAGAAGTTTCATGGTGATATCTGATAGTCACAGTTTTTACCTTCACCACCTGCAGTGTGCACAACATGTATTTGAACAGATGTTTTCTGGTTACCTTGTCTAAGTTGTCCGCGATGCAGAGCAGCTCCTGGGTGTGTTTGTTCAGAGTTTTTCCGTGTTCAGAAAACAGGAGGATGAAACGCTGGATAGCTTTATACAGATTTTCAGCTTGAGCTTTGATGATCCTGCAATAATCAGATTAGTACTGTAAAAAAGTCTAAAACAAGCGTTTATGACACTTACACGTTTAGTTCAGCAGGATAATCTCCACATATTAACACCTCTTCATGATTTCTGAAGTAAAAAGCTAACATTGGGCTATAAAGGAACTACAGCACGGTCACATGACTTCACGTCACCACCGCTAAGCTAAAGGTGGCTAATGTTGGGCTATAAAGGAACTACAGCACGGTCACATGACTTCACGTCACCACCGCTAAGCTAAAGGCGGCTAATGTTGGGCTATAAAGGAACTACAGCACGGTCACATGACTTCACGTCACCACCGCTAAGCTAAAGGCGGCTAATGCTGGGCTATAAAGGAACTACAGCACGGTCACATGACTTCACGTCACCACCGCTAAGCTAAAGGCGGCTAATGTTGGGCTATAAAGGAACTACAGCACGGTCACATGACTTCACGTCACCACCGCTAAGCTAAAGGCGGCTAATGTTGGGCTATAAAGGAACTACAGCAGGGTCACATGACTTCACGTCACCACCGCTAAGCTAAAGGCGGCTAATGTTGGGCTATAAAGGAACTACAGCAGGGTCACATGACTTCACGTCACCACCGCTAAGCTAAAGGCGGCTAATGTTGGGCTATAAAGGAACTACAGCACGGTCACATGACTTCACGTCACCACCGCTAAGCTAAAGGCGGCTAATGTTGGGCTATAAAGGAACTACAGCACGGTCACATGACTTCACGTCACCACCGCTAAGCTAAAGGCGGCTAAAGTTGGGCTATAAAGGAACTACAGCACGGTCACATGACTTCACGTCACCACCGCTAAGCTAAAGGCGGCTAATGTTGGGCTATAAAGGAACTACAGCACGGTCACATGACTTCACGTCACCACCGCTAAGCTAAAGGCGGCTAATGTTGGGCTATAAAGGAACTACAGCACGGTCACATGACTTCACGTCACCACCGCTAAGCTAAAGGCGGCTAATGTTGGGCTATAAAGGAACTACAGCACGGTCACATGACTTCACGTCACCACCGCTAAGCTAAAGGCGGCTAATGTTGGGCTATAAAGGAACTACAGCACGGTCACATGACTTCACGTCACCACCGCTAAGCTAAAGGCGGCTAATGTTGGGCTATAAAGGAACCACAGCACGGTCACATGACTTCACGTCACCACCGCTAAGCTAAAGGCGGCTAAAGTTGGGCTATAAAGGAACTACAGCACGGTCACATGACTTCACGTCACCACCGCTAAGCTAAAGGTGGCTAATGTTGGGCTATAAAGGAACTACAGCACGGTCACATGACTTCACGTCACCACCGCTAAGCTAAAGGTGGCTAATGTTGGGCTATAAAGGAACCACAGCACGGTCACATGACTTCACGTCACCACCGCTAAGCTAAATGCGGCTAATGTTGGGCTATAAAGGAACTACAGCATGGTCACATGACTTCACGTCACCACCGCTAAGCTAAAGGAGGCTAATGTTGGGCTATAAAGGAACTACAGCACGGTCACATGACTTCACGTCACCACCGCTAAGCTAAAGGCGGCTAATGTTGGGCTATAAAGGAACTACAGCACGGTCACATGACTTCACGTCACCACCGCTAAGCTAAAGCGGCTAATGTTGGGCTATAAAGGAACTACAGCACGGTCACATGACTTCACGTCACCACCGCTAAGCTAAAGGCGGCTAATGTTGGGCTATAAAGGAACTACAGCACGGTCACATGACTTCACGTCACCACCGCTAAGCTAAAGGCAGCTAATGTTGGGCTTTAAAGGAATTTATGTACTTACTTTGTCTCCTCCGCTCCTTTAAGTTCTCTTAACAGATCTGTCCAGGCTGTAAGTCAATGAAACTGTACTTTAGAAAATGTAACACAGCCTCCTTTGTTATTTGGTTTTAGCAACCTGAGTGTTGCTCCCACCTGTCTGCTGGAGTTGTGGAGCCCTTTGAGGCGGCAGCGGAGGAGGTTGGGATCTACAGTTTACAGTTTCAGTCACCTGAGAAAATGAAAATCAAGCTTTATTAATACAAAAATCTCCCGGTGTTGATGTTTTGCGGGAAGTTCTTTGAATTGCCAACAGTTAAATTATATAGATTTTGCAACAGAAAATAAGAAGTAAACGTTACCTTCACTATTTCCATGTACTCATTTTCTACTGCATGTTTCTTGATGGTCCATCTCTTTGGAGCGACGGGCGGAGGAGTCACACCTCGCTGACGACAAAAGAAATACGTATGAATTCATGCCGTTGCTGCTCAATATGTGACGTTTTTAAATAATACATACATTTTTTGGAGTATGTCAAATATTTAAATAAATTCAAGGCACTTGTTTTATCCGCAGGGGGTAATTTGTAGAGAAGTACAGTAACACAAATATTTAAAAAGTAACTGTATTATGATAATAAGTGTCCGGACCAAAGAAGACCTTGTTTGGTGATTGGTATTTTAAGTATAAATACTAATACACACACAAAATATATATTTTTTAATTTGAACTGTGTACTTTATTAAAGATGATATTATACACTATTATTATTCATAACAATAATCACAAACATATATAATTAAAATAAATAACTGTACATGTGTGGTTTTGTGCTCCTGATGTTTCCACATGAATGATCAAATAAAATACATTATTATTATTTTATTAATAATATTAATAATAATAATAATAATAATAATAATAGTAAAAACAATATAATAATACAATAAAAAAAAATGTATAATCATAAAAATAATAAAATAATACAATAATGAAGAATTAAAACATAGAAATAATTAAAAGGAAAAATTGACAAAAGGAAAAAAAATAAAAAATGTAAAAGTGAAAAAGTAAAACATTTAGGAAATAAAGGAATGTAAGAATAAAAAAATAAAGTAAAAATTGAAAAAAGTAAAAAATGTTAGAAGAAAATAAAATAATAATGAAGTGTTTCCTCTGACCTCGGCTCTGGTCGGAGACTTTTCCGGCTCGTTTTCCGGCTCGTTGTCCTCACTTTTATCTGAAGGGAGAACCTTTCTCCTCGGGGCGGGAACAGGACGAGTTATCTGCAGAAGAATAAATAAAAAGAAATGCTTCATAAAACATTTATTATATCAAACAAAACTGCACTTTTTCAACCACTGTCGATGTTAAGGAAGTTTATTATTAAGATATTTAGAAATCTCTTAAAATCAGGCCATGTGAACTTTGTAAATATTTTTTTTTAAAGCATCTTGTTACGTGCCGTAGTGGGTGCCGTGTTGCGTGTCTCTCTCTCCCCCTGATTGACTCCCTCCAGGAGCAGCCTCTCCCTCAGGTGCTCCCAATCCCCAATCAGGGCCTCCATAAAGGACCTGAGGAAGGCTGCAGTCTCTGGCCGTTTCTCAATGTCGAGTAAACCTGCTGCAGAGCCACGATTTCAAGTATACTACGTCATCGAGTGGCTCTGCAGCAGGTTTACTCCACATTGAGAAACGGCCTCTCTCTCCTCCTCTGGCTGTGTGTGCAGCATGTGTGCTGTAGTGTAGTGTCTCTGTGTGAGGCCTGCTAGTTTAACCTGTGTTCTGCTAATTGTTAGGAGAAGTGCTCCAGTGTGTCGTTGTGTATTGTTTTAGGTTAGTCACTTTCTTTTAGGAGAAAGTCGTTCTTAGTTTACCTTACGTTTACTTTGCAAACTGGCTGGTGAGCCCTCTTTACTTTTGGATTATTAAACCTTGTGGCTTCAGCACTCAGTTTCCTCTTTTCTTTCTCTCTCCCGGTTATTTTGTTGCTTCCCTTTGGACCTCTAGTCCAGGAGGGAACGTAACTATCTTCTTTGCTGATTTTTATTACATCACATGTCATTTGTTAGACGCTTTTATCCAAAGCGACTTACATACTCAATACTGTGGACAATCCCCACAGGAGCACTTTGGGGTGAAGTGTCTCAGGGACACAACGACATGCTGACTGCAGTGGGACTCGAACTTGCTATCCCCTGATTCGAAGTCCATCATACTACCCACTGAGCCACAGCCACCCCCTTTTATCAAATGAATGTTTGTGTTGTGAGAAAAACTTCAACATGAAACTGACAGTATCATCTGCGTGAAGACGTGAAGGAATCCTGTAAATCTCGTCAGACGTGATTTTAACCACCTCGTTATTTTTAGCCTCTGATTTACTGCTTTCACTTTTACTTTGACTAAAAGGAAGAGACCGCTCAGGTAGAGACCTGAGCGGTCTCTACCTGAGCGGTCTCTTCCTGAGCGGTCTCTACCTGAGCGGTCTCTACCTGAGCGGACTCTACCTGAGCGGTCTCTACCTGAGCGGTCTCCACCTGAGCGGACTCTACCTGAGCGGTCTCTACCTGAGTGGTCAGGTAGAGACCGCTCAGGTAGAGACCGGTCTCTACCTGAGCGGTCTCCACCTGAGCGGACTCCACCTGACCGGTCTCTACCTGACCACTCAGGTAGAGACCGGTCTCTACCTGAGCGGTCTCTAGCTGACCGGTCTCTAGCTGAGCGGTCTCTTCCTGAGCGGTCTCTACCTGAGCGGTCTCTACCTGACCGGTCTCCACGCTGTGTGTCCGTCAGGAAACACGCTGTTTACAAACAGTTCCAGCAAACATCCACTGATAAACTGCGATGGTAACCTCATGATAACCTCATATGTTTTAACTTAGGATCAAACCTGTGTTTAGTCTAGAAAAAGGTAAATGTGTGCATTTTATTATAAAGTTGCGTATATTTACAGACTGTTGCAAAAACTAAGACGCTTATAAACATCAGGTTTAAAACTAAAAGAGCTTTACAAACACAATTAAAGATGTTTGGAGTTTTATTTGAGTTATTAATGTTAATGTTTTGTCAGAGAAGCTGATCTGAAACCGTTGGTACACACAGTTACGGCACTTCCTGTTTCTGCCGGAGAGAGGGGAGTCTGTCCCAAAGCTTGCCGCTGTATTTACTCCCTGCATCTGACAGGAGGAGCCTCATGTGTCACTCCACGGAGTTCACTCCGTCACGGAGGGGGAGTGTGTAGGGGTAGGGTGTAGGGCGTGGTTTGGGATTGGGCCTTAGTTTAAGTTTCGTTGCCTTGCTCCGCTCTGGGGGGGGGGGGGGGGGGGAGTGTGTTGGGGCGCCACTGGTGGTGATGAAAGCTGGTTCGAGGGGCCCCCAGTGAATGTTTGCCTAGGGCCCCCAAATACTCTAGGATCGCCACTGACTCAACCTACCTGGAAAAAAACGTGATTCTGATTCTGAGGTCGTTTTCTTTTGTATTTCCAGAGTTCATGTAAATAATCGTCTAAATCTTAACGTTTAATAGTTTCTATTGTTTCTATTTTTGGTTGTTTTTCTTACTTTTTTTAATCTCCTTTAACTGTATTTAAGTAAGCACCATGTACACAAAGGGAAGTGTGTGTGTGTGTGTGTGTGTGTGTGTGGGGGGGGTGTGTGTGTATGTGTGGGGGGGGTGTGTGTGTGTGTGTGTGTGTGTGGGTGTGTGTGTGTGTGTGTGTGTGGGGGGTGTGTGTGTGTGTGTGGGGGGGGTGTGTGTGTGGGTGTGTGTGAGGAAGGCTGCACTCCTTCTCCTCTGGGCTGCATGTGTCTCTGTGTGAGGCCTGCTAGTAACCTGTGTTTTATTGAGGCGTGCTCCAGTGTGTCTGTGTATTGTGTTACTTGAGTCACTTTCTGTTATATGTATATGTAACAAAACCCTGACTCTGTTTTTGTTTCTGACGTTGGATAATAGCTTTATAAATTAATGTGACGTCGATAATAATCTGCTTTTTTCACAGAAAATTCCGATTTAATTTTTTTAAAGAATATTCTCCCTCGTTAAAAACTCATCTGAATTCATCAACATGCACTTTTAAAACAATTAAAGAAATTGCACTTTTTATGTACGTTTCTTTTCATGCGTTCAAATCACATAAAACGATTTTCATTGAATTTTAAAGCTTCCTTTTATTCAATATGAACATATTTTATTGATATTTCTGCTTTTTTTTGGTTGAAAAGTCTTATTTATTCTCAACAGATTAGATATCAGTTGACCTCATGACTCAAACCAATGCAGCATTATATCAGTACACTTTAAAGGCAGGACACCTGAGCTTTTTCTACCTTATGTGGATATCTTTGTGTAAATTCTGCAGTTTTTAATAAAAGAAACCAGATCTCATAATTTTCAGTATCTTTGCACTGAATGCTTCAAGTTGCTTCTTCATGCATGTTTAACTAGGATTAAGGACGACAATTTTGCTCCAAAAGTGCAGTGATGACACACAATCGTGCTCATATGTGCGCGTATTAAAGTCGGATTGAAATTTGAGCAACGAGACATTTCTAGTGTCAACCTCTGGATGTCATTCTGCGTAGCAGCAAAACTCTACAAACTACTGACTCAAACTGCAGAGAATACCTCTTTAAACGTGCATTATCTCACGTGTTCTGCAGCATTTTACTTTAAAGACCCAGTGAAGTGTGCGCCGGTGCATGATCTGTTATGCTAATACGTATAGTAATGACCAAAATTGTCCATTGGAACCCATATAAAAGATGATGGAATAGCAACGAATTTGACGAGTTGGAATTTTCCGCTGGGAAATCCGCCTTCGTGGGCGTGGCTTGCGATCTACTGCGTGACGTCAGAAGATGGGCTCAGCCGAAGTGTTTACATTCACCACCGTTCATTTTGTCTCTGTTTCAAAGTGGAATTTACCAACGTTTTTGAGCGAGTATTTTATTGGAAAGTGTTTCGCAGTCGACTGGAAGTGATTGCCAATCGAGGAAACCTGACAATGGAGGCGACAGTGAAGAAAAAGGGAGGAAAAACACACGGGAAGCGATGCATTGCCGCTGGCTGTGGTAATGTCAATTCTGCCGAAGTGGCGATGTTTCTGTTCCCAAAAGATGAAGGTGAGTGGCTGGTGTCATTGTTTTGTAGATTCGTAGATTGTTTATGAAAAATAAAGGCCACTGTGTTTGTGTTACTAACAAGACTATCATGGCGGCGGCAGAGCTCAAGTCGAGTTTCTCCGCCTGGAGATATTCTCACTATTTCACTTTTGTCGAGCACAAAGAAAAGAACGTTTTAGTTAAATGTAAGTTGTGTCTTGGCGGGTCAAAGATCCTATCGACTGCCCAAAACAGCAATTAAAATCTGTTGAAACATCTGCAGAAACAACATGCTGGGACGAAGCTAGTAGCTAAGACCACAGACCCAGACTCATCCGACGCCACTCCACCTCCACCTAAGCAACAGCGGCTGGATTGGCACTTTGAAACATATCTTTGTGTTTGTGTTTGTATAGACCACATTGCTTAGCAGAGTTCAGTGATGCAAATGCATGTCAAGTTGATCAACAGGTTGTATTATTCTCCGATGCAATAACAGTACTGAAATGAAGGCTACAGTATAAGGGCATTAATGGGTGCCCTTTTTTAAGTAACTAAAAAGTTACTTTTCACAGTAACGCATTACTTTTTGGTGTAAGTAGTGAAGTAACTAGTAATTGTAACTAGTTACTGGTTTTCAGTAACTAGCACAACACTGCATGTGAACATGAATGTTGCATCATGCTATGAACAGATGAATGTATGATCAGGTGATGGCCAATCCTGTGTGTAGATCTACTCTAGATCTATGACAAAATATTGTCCTCAACTAAATTGACTTCCATGGCCACTTTCCTCATCTATCCTGTCCGAAAAGCTGTCAAAATCACTCATTTCTCTCGCACCAGTATCACTTTCCGAAGTCTCCGCCATGTTTACAATCACAACTGGGCCCATCTTGTGACGTCACAGCCGCTATCGTCTGCAGCAGCGGTAGGCTCAGACTCTGAAAAATTTGCGATGTTTATCTCGTCCCTCGCACTTCCTAAAAAATATTTTAGCCATGAACAGGTACAATTATATGTAAGAAATGAAACTGCCATTTCATTTTGGCGCAAAAAAATGCACTTCACTGGCACTTTAAAGGCAATGCAGCTCAATAATCTCTAGCACAAACGAGTGTTTTCCCTTACCTTGGACATGCTGCTGTGCAGGGAGTCGCTCTCCTTCTGAACTCACTTTCGTTCTCACAGACAAAGAAATCCTAAAACAATAAACAGGTTGGACGTGAAAGCGATTCAACATCTCACAAATACTGCTGTCATTCATCTCTATTCATGCATCAGAGCCGAGTGTGTGTGTGTGTGACAGTGTGTGTGTGACAGTGTGTGTGTGACAGTGTGTGTGTGTCTGACACTGTGTGTGTCTGACACTGTGTGTGTCTGACAGTGTGTGTGACAGTGTGTGTGTGTGTGTGTGTGTGTGCAGGAAAACACCTGCTCAGATTCAACCTATAAAAACATTTCTCCTCAGTCTTTGTGAGAGACATAAACAGGAGGTTCAAGTGGAGAAAATCCAGTCCAGAAACCCGTTGACATCCACCAAACGGATCCTGAAGAGTTTTTCTGTTTTTAGGGTGCGCTTCATTTCCTCTCCTCCACAGTCCTGCCGAAGTACTCCTTCTGGAACTCTTTCTCCGTGAACAAGGACTCTTTCTCCGGGGTCTTCGGAGCGGTATTCATGCATCTGCATTCCTGCCGTCTACACACCCGTTAACATCCCTTCTGCTGGAATGAGAAATATCCTATAACTTCACACCCATGATGTCCTGCAGCTAAGAGAACTATGAATCTGTACTTTTGAGTTATTGCAAACAGCAGAACATTTAGTAATCCTCTTCTGCAGACGCCATGCGACCGCTACAGCTAAATCTAAATGATGTGTTTTGCACTTATTTTACAATGCTTTGGATAAAAGACTCAGCTAAAGGCTTTTAGGTGAGTCTATGTATTATTATATACACCTTACTTCTTCCTTCTGTCTGTCTGTACCTGTGTACTCTCATGTTCCGAATAACCAGCTTCCCCCAAATTTCTTTTTGGTGTCTTTCTACGCTGGGATCCTGAGTCCTGAGTCCTGATCTGAGTCCTGATCTGAGTCCTGGACTTCGAGTCGTGGCTGAACCTGTCTCTGCGTCCTGCCTGACTCATCATACTACTTCCCTGATGGCTCCCACAGATTATGGACATCCTCGTGGATTCATCTTCTTATCATAGACACATGCATTTCCAAACATTTGGTCTACCTACGCTGTAAAATGTATTATCTCTTCGATTTACACACGGCATCTATTGCAGTCTGTCCGTCCTGGGAGAGGGATCCCTCCTCTGTTGCTCTCCCTGAGGTTTCTCCCATGTTCCCCTTTAAACTGTGGGTTTCTCTCTGGAAGTGTTTCCTTGTACGATGTGAGGGTCTCAGGACAGAGGGGGTCGTATTGTCATACTGATATTCTGTACAAACTGTGAAGTCCACTGAGACAAATGTAACATTTGTGATATTGGGCTATATAAATAAACATTGATTGATTGATTGATTATTATTGATATAAAACAGAATCTCCAGATTTAAGACGTTGAAAACTTACTTTTTGTATTCAACAACAAATCAATTAACACTTATTCTTCTATCAATTGTCTCATCTGATTCGTTGCAGCAAAATAAAATGTTTTTATTTCATTAAACTCTAGAACAAACTGATTGGAAATGTGACTGAAAACCAACAGAAGAAATCAGAACATTTTAACTGTTTTATTTCTGGGTCTTTCCAATTAAATATAAGCAAGTTATCAAGTGTAACGTCGCCATGAACTTAAAAACTATCATGCTATTTTTAGCCATATATTATGGGTCTAAGATATATAAAAAAATATATAAAAACATGTCTCTGATGTGTTTTGCTCAAAATCCAAACAGATCATGCATTTTAAAATCCCTCATATCCCTCTGTTCCAGCTGCTATTCTGGGTCCTTAGCTTGAAAAAAAAGAGGAGGCGGAGCTAATGCCTGATCAGAATTCTACCGGAGATAAAGTTAAATTCTGCTGTGATAAAACGCCATCCTGTTCTAAACCACATCAAGGATTATTACAGTATGGAGCTCAAATGCTTTTTCTCTTGCGGGTTTATCACGAGGTGAGTTCTTTTTATATTTCCTGCTTTTTAAACACACGTGCTCTACAGTACTGGTTAGCTCTGAGTGTTAGCGATGCTAATGTAAACAAAGACGAGAGTACGTCCAAAACACGTCAGGCATTGTTTCTGATAGTTCTGTGGGTCCGGCAGCAAACCTGTATCCGCTCGCTGTTCCCCCATTTTAAAAGATTTGGGTACGGAGGAAAAGAGAGAGGGTTTTATTTTCTGACGCTGCCTGAGTTCCCCGACGCACCGGGGACGTATCTATGTATTAAATACATTACAAAGTGCATTTTGCATGATAGGAGAACTTTAAATTCTACAGGAAATCAGCAGCGTTTCTAAAAGATATCCCAAATATTCACCTGGAGTTCAAACTGCTGTGTGTGATAATAACTCAGGAGGAATTTGGCAAATTATTTATTTATGATTACGAGATTTTACAATTCAACATCAAAATAAAAATAAAACGTATTCCCCTTTTCGGGAATTTTCAAGATTTTTTAAACAATGATATAAGAAAATATTAATACCAATTAAATGAAGTAAAATATATTTAACATTTATCAATTAGATCACTTTGTAAGAAAGATGTGAAAATGAAGCAACTCAAATGAGGAGATGCATTCAGAGCAGAGTGTGTGTGTGTGTGTGTCTGACAGTGTGTGTGTGTGACAGTGTGTGTGTGTGTGACAGTGTGTGTGTGTGTGACAGTGTGTGTGTGTGTGTGTGACTGTGTGTGTGTGTGACAGTGTGTGTGTGTGTGTGTGTGACAGTGTGTGTGTCTGACAGTGTGTGTGTGTCTGACAGTGTGTGTGTGTGTGACAGTGTGTGTGTGTGTGACAGTGTGTGTGTTTGTGTGTGACAGTGTGTGTGCAGGAAAACACCTGCTCAGATTCAACCTACAAAAACATTTCTCCTCACAGTCTTCGTGAGAGACATAAACAGGAGGTTCAAGTGGAGAAAATCCAGTCCAGAAACCCGTTGACATCCACCAAAGAGTTTTTTTTGTGTTTTTAGGGTGCGCTTCATTTCTTCTCCTCCACAGTCCTGCCAAAGTACTCCTTCTGGAACTGCTGGAACTCTTTCTCCGTGAACAAGGACTCTTTCTCCGGGGTCTTCGGAGCGGGGGCGTCCGGACGGTTCCTCGACTGACGCCCTGAATTGTGGCTCAAAATCTACAAAGGATACAGGATCAAATAAAAAGTTAAATGGAGTTCATAGAATAGAATATCAGAAACCTTTATTAGTCCCACAGAGGGGACATTTACGT